>JAQIWG010000199.1:0-41062 GCA_034695025.1 Chamaedrilus cognettii | reverse complement strand
AAAACATCTTAGGGCTATGAAAAAAACGCGAGTATAAGACAAAATTAATTAATCCATTTATTATAGGGCAAAAGTGTCCAATTGTTTGCACAAAAATTTGGACAGATTTGTCAGTTTTAAACCTCTCTTAAATTCAGGGAGGGTGGATTGCCGTTGCAATTTACTTTACTTTGAATAATAGCATAACAATCATTATGTTGATGTGTCTGCAGTCTACAGTGTCATATAGGAGCCTAGATTATAAGAGCTGTAAGCATCGAAATCGGTCCAATGTACTTAGCGTGCATTCTGAAGCAAAAAATAGAGGCCCAAGCTTGCCCAGCGCCAAGCTATGCTGAACTTTTGTTCATAGCGGATTAAGCATCTTATTCTCGCGAATGTTTTACATCAACTTTTGGGATTTCGCAATTTCCCATTAGTCTAAAGGCTCGTTTTCGATCGCTTTTCAATTAATCAAAAACCGACTAAAATTAGCATTTCGTTGATCTCTCAAAACACAAAAATTACACGTCTCGCCAAAGCTTAGGCCTAGCCACACACATTAATTACAATCCACTCACATAGTGTCTGCGTCAACGTGTCAGTGGACGCTTGTATACAGTGATCCAGCGCAAGTGTTGATCGCCCCGACACTTGACCACAATGCGTCCCGTAACGAGAGAGTCGCGAACCATCACACCTTTATTAAACCATCCATTGTGGGCCTTCATGCATGCTCCGTTGGTTTACACGAGAGTCAAGTTTAAAGTGTCGTCAGCTTGTCGCTGAGAAGTTAATACCTCATTGGTTTTGCTGCATTGCAGTGAAGAAAAATGCTGAAAATACCAGACTGACACATAATCGTAAGTCGCAAAGTCGCAAGATCGAAAAATCGCAGTTGCAAAGTCGCAAAGCCCCAAAGCCGCAAAGTTGAAAAGTCGCAAAGCCCCAAAGCCGCAAAGTTGCAAAGGCGCAAAGCCGCAAGCCGCAGAGCCGCAAAGTCGCAGTCACAAAGTCGTAACGTGCATTTTAACTAAAATATCCGACTAGGGTTAATGTGTCGCCGGCTTGTCGCAAAGAACCTAATTGTAATGCGAACTGTATACGGCCTGCAGGGGCGTTGCCACGGATTTGGCGGTGCACTGGGGACCAAAATCTCAAAGAAAATGTTTTCCAACAGAAGTACTTTCTCCAATACAAATCTGTCACAGATTGGAGTACTATCACATACTTAATCCATTCCCCTTACTTGCAGAACTCGCGATCGGGGAGGGGAGCGGGGGTGCTGCCCAAATATTTTATCACAATGTAATTGTTGGTTAAGCGGCCACGCCCCTACGTAGGGCTATACAACTTGAGCCGAAAATCTGCCGATGGAGAGTCCAAAATTTTAGCATCCCCTGCAAACCGGGAAACAAAGGATTCCTTTACAGCCCAGAACTCCCCAAGCGAGTTGTAAAAGGCGACGAAGGAAGGAGAAGTGGTCTGCTCGTGACCCTCCGCACAGAACCCCGGTTCTTTGTTACTATACGTGTGCGGTCCTTGAATTGAATTAAATCGAATTGAATTGAATTGAAATTGAATTGAAACTCTCGAAGAAATCTTCGGGCTACAAATATTAATCAAACCAATCAAAACTACATGTACAATTGTACAACATGGACGGGAACTTCGCGTATCACCATCACGCGAATCGATTCGAAAACTTTTAATCAGTGCTGCTTCGCTAGGATCGCCAGTGTTACGGTCCAGCGGTCGTAGCTTGTAACAGGTGGCGCCGCGTCGTGGTCTGGTGGCGTTTGTTTCATTCAGCATGCGGCGACACTAGACTGAGACTCACCTGATCATTCTAATATTCGTTTATTTGCGGTAGTAGGAGAGGTCTTGGAGAGGGCTTGGAGAATATTAGCTTATAGGCCTACTGCAGAATCGTCATCCAATGCAAGCCGGATTCGGGGAACAATGAAATGGCTTGCAACCCAGAGCTCTCCGACAGAGTCGTGAAAGGCGATTAAAGAAATGGGCGCGGTTCTGTGATGGCTCTCTTGCACAAAACCGGACTGTGTGTAGTTATTGTGCTACACTTGGTCCCTACGCTAATTTTTTTAAATAGCAGAATCCCCCAACTAGAGATTGGTGACGCTCCTCACTGAAGTACAACATATTTATTTTCAACAGGCGGTTACGTCGCTTAGTATATTTGCTAACGAAATCATCGCCCGGCCCGAAACTTTCAGTTACTATTTAGAACGCCGTACAAAATTGTTCGCTCACTGTACATGTCCAAGGCCCAAGGCCCCTACATTTACAGTCTATTAAAACTTCTTAGGGCCTAACTTTTTCGGTTGAGAGTTTTGAAAGCCAAAAACGCATAGCTCCCCATTAGACCTTGGATTATTAGTCTTATTCCAATTTACGACTCTAAAGGCCGGTGCGCGTACGCGCGTTGTAAATTTACTGCGCTGTATATTTTAGATACAGAATGAAATCAATTTACTGTAAATTAAATGAACCTTTCAAGACCCAACAGCAACGGTCGTAACTGGATGATAAATGTCGCTACTGTATGTTCAGTTGCATTTTATTTTCAGTGGGCTATCGCGATGCTTTGATCGTTGTCTATACAGTCCCATCGATTATTGTCGTTGTGGCTTTAGAGACCAGCAGACCAATAAAGCTAGAACTGAGCGGTAGTTCGCTCCATCAAACCTCTTTTTCAGCGCCGAAGTGTCCTAATTGTCGGTTTGTGTGCAATTATCTCCTGGAGGCTATCGATGATTATATTTTGCCGAAGAGCAGCGGGCTGTCTTTACTTTGGCCTATTCCTTCCTTGACAAGCATTCAAGCCCCCTGCCACGCCCCGCAATCAGCGAAGAAGCTGCCAATGTAGGCCTATATTAATGCGCAGGCCTAGCATAGGCCTGCGCTAAAGCCTGTTTATAGCTTTAACACTGCAAGACCCATTTACAGCTTATAAGACTAGTAATGTATAGGTCTATTCGGTAGCGCTGATCATTCGGACACAAAGGAAATCGAAGATTAATTGCGTTGATTGTGTCCTGAGTCTATTGTGTGCATGAATGAAGATTAGGCCTACTAAACACGGACTGTGTGCCTGTGGTATAAGTATTAGGTAGACCCTATTATGATCAAGATTTGATCTATAAAGTTAAGGCCGAGTTTTCCAGCAAGCGTCAAAATTTAATCCGAGGTCATCACATCCAATGAGCGCGCTGAAAGCCTCATCTATGGTTAATTTAGCGCCACGTGATTGGTTTTTTCAGAATAAATCTCGGATTAAAATTTAGCACTTGATGGAAAAACCCGGCCTAAGTGTTTGGTAGCATTAAAATAATTTTACCGATAATCGCGATTTCAAACAATCAATTTATCCTGATAATAATATTTTCAATGTCAATTTTAAATCGAATCTAAATCCGCCATGCAACTCTTTCGCCGGAATCCTGACAAGCTTTCGTATTTCACGAACGAGAAATGAAGGTGCAACAAAAACTAACCAGCAAACAAGACATTCCATGGGCGTCGCTGAAGCCACGGGCAGCCTATGTCAGGAGGGTATGGTGGGTTTGACTGGTTGATGATTGCAACCTTGTGTGTGTGTGTGAAAGTGGGCGGACAACAACTACAGGGATCACCCTGAACCCCTGTGGCATGGAGCCCGGTTAGGCTATAAGGACTACACGTAGGTCCTGTACTGTATAGCCTACTAGCTATTGGATCGATGATGACTGTAGTCTTTACATAGAATCAAATTTAAATTAAAGAAACAATTTCAAGAAAGGAATTTATATCAAATTGCATACATACATGTACATACATACATGCAACCAGCTGACATAACAGGCCTTATAGTTCTTGCCTAACCAACACAAACATGCCTATCGATATTGAGCAATTGCTCAAATGTAATGTCAGGCATTAACCGTTTCCAAGTCAGTGGCCCTATATAAAGCTAATAAATGTGTGTCTCATCTATATTCCAATGATTGAATATAAATTGCATAGCTGTATGCACTATATACACGCAAATATCAATGTCTCCTATAGGCCTATACATGAAGGTATAGGTCTCCGATATTGTACTCGTTTCCGATATTGTACTAAAGGACGATAGGCTATAGTTTGCAGTCTATGTAGCACACGTACTGTGTAGCCTAGGCCCACATGAATAGCCTACGCTTGTGAAGTCATTGAAGTGATCAGCGAGGATGAGACCAACCAACACTCTATTCAAGTAAAAGCTTCAAGCTGACTTCCACCATTTCTTCAAATGATTGTTAACGCGTCCCCTTTCGCTCGGTCGCTCATTGACAATACGACCGCCGCCCAGTGATCAGGGAATTATATTGTGCCCCATTCTTTGCCTTCGTGAAGGCTCGGACACATGCCGAGAGGCTGGCTATACGGCAATCTCAAACCGCAGGCTTTCGAGCGCGTGACGGAAACCAATAATTCTCTAGCAAACGTAAAAGGTCGGCTTCGTCTATTGTCAACAGAGTTCAGTTTAGCCATTTCAAAAAAAGGAGTAGCGTTACTCCGGCTGCTTATAAAACAGGAGCAGTGCTAATCCTATGCCTTTTACAAAGGGAGTAGAACTATATTCCACCATCATCCGTTTTTACGAGTAACGCTACTGCTCCTACCAATTTCTAAATCCGAGTAGAGTTTCAAAAAGCGTTGAATTTTGGAGTACTACTCCTACTAAACTTATCCCTGATTATCAAGCTTCCTACTAACAGAGTGCGTATCAGGATCAGACAATCTCTGAGTGCGAGTATTCATTTATTCGCAGCGGTTACGATAACGCAAAACGATACGGTAAACTACCGTCTATAATCTTGACCTGGATCGATCGCAAAACAAATAGCAGGACGTAAATGTGTACAGTTGGCAGATAAGCAAAGCGCAATAGAGCGAATAAAGCGTTGCATGACACGTGATGCTATTTGAATTTTGATGAGATCACGGGACTGATCAAAAGAATTGAGCTCATCAATTCAGAAAATCTCCGAAAATCGAATTTTTTACTCTCTCAAAACAGGTAGCCAGTCTGGTGTATAAAATAGGTTTTGCATTAGAACCGTACTTCTGCCAGCCGCCCCAAACCGGCGTTTCGAATACAAACGAATCACCGCTGGCGAATCTAAATTGCGAAATTTTTGCGCAAATGGGCAAGTTTGTCAGAAAGCCAGTCTTCTGTCGGAGGGCCTTGAACGTGCAACTACCCTGTCAGAGCGTTCAAAAAGATGAAGAACTCGGTACGAACTTGACACGAACAAGTCGGTCACTCGGTTCCACACGATCGCTGTAATAATAACCACGCCTGTTTTCACCATCTACCGACCAGTTCCCGACCTTTGACCTCGTCCGGATAAAGCCGAAAGGTCAACGTCGATTGGGCAATTACTGAAAGGTCAGCGCTGTCACGTGACCTGGCGACTGTCGCAGCGCAAATATGGCGGGAATCGAGGGCATAGCGTAGAGATCTGTCACGAAGTCTGACCTGCATAATGCCTGGTATGGCGTGCGGTTTAACTTGCGCGAATTGCGGGATGATTGTTGGGTTCTGTGGTGACAGAGCCGTGAATGGTGCGTGAAACCTGGCGTAGAAAGTTGAATACCATAATTTTGCATACCCTAAGTATTATGGCTTGCAGGCTTGCACCATACTGATATCAGACGCCCAGCGCACGCCTGTCCGATGATGTCGAATATCGCATAGGCCCATTCTGTAGCAACACGTCACAAAGAATAATAGAATTCTTGTGAGTCCTAAATATACGGCATACATGTACGTTGTTTTCAAGAATAAAAGGAATAATTTTCTCCGAGTTAATGCAATAATTGGGTCCATTATTGGGACAATTTTTTTTAATCGAGCATCTCCAATCATCGTAAGGGCTATGTGCACTTTATTGAATTTCACTTTCATCAAATGACTTGACAGTTTAACTTTTACAAGACACTACAAAAATAATGACCAGCATATATACTTTAGGCTATTTCATACTTCGTAGGCCTATGCTAGATATTTTCATACCGTGCCTTGTTTTATCTCAGCGCATTTCATTTGCTTTCCAAGACAATCAATTTCATAATCCATCTCCTTTTGATTCTCCCTGCCCCCTAGTGGCGGCTTGGATCCCCAGTGAGACTCCAGTTACACCAATGATCCAGCGTATCGAAAGCTTTGGTCACATCCAAAAGCTCCCCATAGCGCACATTCCGATACACATAGCGGTCCGGCGGCCACGCAGCGGCTCACTGCAGCGGTGAAAACGACTTCTGATCCAACCGATGTGGATAATTATCAATTTCGAAACTTAATCGGGCGTCCACGAACCCCCCCGGCAGCCATCTCGGCCGTGACTTTGAGAGGGTAGAGATAAGGGCGACAAGGAGAGTTGCTCGAGAGTGATACCCGTCGGCTTTCCGTTTGTATCTCGGCGTCCCGAGGGGCTCTGGTTGGGTCTTTGATCAGGCGTCCCCTAGGGGAGGTCCGAGCGAGCTGAGGGAGTGAGAATTATCGTTGTTCAAGGCGGGCTACCGTAGATCGGTGTGCAATACGTGGTCTGCGGATTGACATTCGTGATACTGAATACTGGCTGAGAAATACTGTTGCTGTTGTTGAGTCACAATGATAACAATAGCATCACCATCGCGACTGTCTTCTTGGGTAACGATTTTGTATGCGGACAAAATTTGATATTAATTTACACTGCTACCCTAAATTATATCAAGGATATAATTTAGGGTAGCAGTCATTTGCTTTGAATTATCACGTAGCCTACTTCTTTTGAAAGGATATCGAATTATGTCTACCTTCTATTCTGACTTTATTTTCATCAAATATGAATCGGTAGGATTCATATTTGATTTGATTTAGACGGAAAGCTAAGGCATTCCAGATATAATTCTCAATGTACATGCAATTATTGTTAGTTATGAATCGGTAGGATTCATATTTGAAATATTGGCTATGTGAAAGAAGAATTGGGGAAAAGAGCGTTAAATTCGAAGTTTATATTCATAGGGTCCCTCAGACCTTTTGAAGATGAACTTAAAATTAAGCGCTTTTTTCGAATGAGTCGATTGATTTAGATTCAAAGCAAAGGCATTCCAGATATAATTCTCAATGTATACGGGATTTTTGTTAGTTATTTCATGGCCTGCCCCCACTCTACTCCCCAATCTTTGAAATCGTGGTCATCTAAAGGTACATGGAGTACTCCATAGCCCTGTCTTAGCTAGCTGTGCTACTGTATACTCGAATTCAATCAGTCACCAGCGGGCAGTTACCGTGACTCCCCATTGTCCGGCAGATAATGATCGCCGCTGAGCGTACCCTCCATTACTCGGTGAACAAACTCAAAGGATAAGTTCCATTCACGTCGCTATGATCTCCGTCTACAGGATTTCGACATTATCTTCTTCAAACGCCGCGTCGCATTTTTTGTCCCATCGTTCTTGGGGATCGTTCGGAATACGTCAAGTGGTGCTCACAGTGGGAGGCCTGCAGCAAGCCGACCGCTCGCAGATATTTTCGTGAATTCAATGACGCTGCAAAAGAATTATTGCCTGATGGTGTTTTTATCAAGCCATCTAAGGTATTAAAGCTCGAAGGGATATTTGAAATTCATAAAATTATTAACGATTAGACAAACTATATTATGATGCAAGTTTTGATGCCGTAGGAGTCAAGAGTTCAAAGATAAAAGTATTGTGCTGAGCAGAAAACACCGAATTAATTTTTGTTACTTTACATTATTAATTACGTTTTAATCTGGATGAAATTAGAATGACGAACTAAATTTGTGACACTTTAAATTGATCGAGCAATTCTGATGTTCTAATAGCATGTTCTTTAGCCTATCTATGAACTATGGACGCCTGTGTGACTCAGGCCTATTAACCTACAGGCTGTGATAGGCCATAGATACATTTAGCTTAGACTACAGTTGTACGCACTTGAAGTAAGTCCTTACAGCTTCTTTTACGCAGTAGGCATGAGCCTACACTGATATTGTTGTAAGATCTATTATTGTATAGAGCCTATAAATAAATCTTTGCTCCTAAATAAAACATTTCGTTCACAGCATAACAATGCTGTTGCTCGTATTCTTACAGCACACAGATCTCTCTATACGGTTAACCGGAGTTAAGCTACGGGCTACTATGCATAGGATACACGAAAGGCGATATCAGACTTGAGTCACCAGTATGCGAGCCGCCAAAGAACTAATTTTGAGTGAAACCCAATAGGCTGGGATAGCTCTGACCTGTCCGAGGCGGAGTGATACATTGCCGTAATAACTTTGACTTCGACGGGAGCGCGGCGTAATTATAGTTTGAGCTTTGGATGTAGTTTACGGTTTATCCGCAGAGTGTCTGCACTGTACACCGTCAAGATTGTACGCTGTACAACGTCTACACTGTACAACGTCAATATAGCCTATTACACGACCCTAGCAAAGCATATCACCATGACAAACTAATGGAACATTGCATCGCAAGAATTACTTTATACATTATTGTGTTACGTTGTAATTGGACCTATCGTACACAAAACGATTGCATGAGCCTGAATCCTATGTAGGCCTAAACGTCGGATTACTTTCAAGAAACAGAATTGTTGAAAAAATTGAGGCGATCGGTAAATAAAAGGCTTAATTGTAGATTTCTTATGTACGCTCAATTTTTATGAAGTAGGTGTAATACTTGTACGACCTGATGCCGATTGTAATAGTAAACCGGTGCTTTTTGGCGGTCTTTATATTCTATAGTGTATATTAATATATTATATATTTTTATATATTATATATATTATATATCTATTACATATTTATATTCTATTTATATCACCAGTGAGATTAGGGCAGGTCACACTTCGTACACTGATCGCATTTAAATCCACGACAGTCATAGCTCCGAAACCAGAACCGCACGTTGAAACGATCGTTAACCTGACAGAATTCTCTAGCGCGCTTCATTCCTTGCTAATCTGTTAACGATTATTTGAAAAACGCAGACATTGCATTGCATGCACGCCGCCCGGCACTGCAGCAAAAGACTGTAACGCTATACGGCACTAATAATTATTACCAAAACAGCGTGTCAAAACGGACGGCGATTCTGCATGTCAAAGTTTAGACCAACTGTTGGTGCTATAATCCACCCGCCAGACACTTCGCTTTCCCTTTCCCACTCCACGTCTACACCAGTGGCGGTTACAGGCTTCCACAACACGCGAGGGGGAGGCTCAGGAGGGGCATGAAAATGCGAGGACTCGAGCAGTCTACAAATCATTTTTCCTCTCCGGACAGAACTCGCGAGCGGGGGAGGGGGGGGGGGTGCTGACAAAACATTTTCGCTGCCATAACGTTGAATACATGACTTGTGCTAGGTCTATGCACTTAGAGCCTTAATTTTTACCTTGGGGCTTGAAAACCATCAAAAGGCACCTCGAAATAAAAATGATTATAATATAAAATATTGACTTAAATGAGCTTGTCTTAAATCAACTGGGGGGGGGGGGGGGTCTAAGACCCAAATTGGGGGGACTTGGCCCCCAAGCCCCATTCTGGCGCCGCCACTTGTCCACGCGGCGAATGCAGGCATCGGATTACAGACCTGGCGACGCGGTCTTACTTCGATAATGACATCCATACGTGGTGTGGTGCGCGGATGTGTGTGTGTGTATTGGTGTTTGACAGTGTCGAACGGTAGCCAGTATAGGATTTATGACCTGTCAACTTTGCCATTTGGGTTTGGCCATAATAACTGTGTCCGCGCGCGGCACTGAACGTCTCAACGCGGTAGCGCTCAGCTGCATAAGGGCATATTGCACCGTGTATTCTCTCTGGGGATGAATCAACTTCATAGTAACCGTACTGGTTCAAATCAAATCAGAAATCACAATCGAAATCTATTTCCAATTTTCTATTTCAGACGTACCTCTACAATCTACACTCTACAGTTACCATTATGTAAGTTGCCTAACGGCGTGCAGGACAGAGCAGAGAGGTCAGGGGATTCAAATAAGCAGTAATTGCAATTGCTTCCAGATGGAACTGCAATCAGGGCTGTAAAGATTACGGGTGAAACAGATGAAACAGGTAAAACAAGTGAACCCCCCCCCCTCACCCTCGTTCAACTTCTAGCGACCTCTTAGATGTCGCAGCAGCCATCCTCTCTCCCCCATCTCAATTTGGCTCTATAGAACCACCACTGCCATCGTATTTTCCATCGAACATTAAAATCACCCGTTATCATTCGCCGCAGCGCATGTCGCTAGCGGCCGCCTGCGCACTGCACCCTGCACGCTGCGCACTCATGGGCGCCCGCACATTGATGCAAGGGGATGACTCCCCCTGGAAAAGCAGTTAGCGCCCCCTTTTCTCGTGCACCCCCTGACCTGGTGTAGGACTGTAGGTACAATATATTGGTTTCCGAAGTGAGGTGGCGGTCCCAGCGAAAAAGTTTCTCTATCAGCACCCCCTCCACCCGCTCAAGAGTTTTGCACCCCCCTGGATTTAAAAAGTGTGTTTTGCATCCCCTTGGATCAAATCCTGCGGGCGCCTATGTGCACAGTGCACACTGCACAGTCCCCGCGCGTTACGCCACTGGGCCCAAGACGAACGCAGCGCGTGTTGGGTCCTGTCTGGAGTCGATTAATCCAAGACTTGTCACTTTTCCAGCGCTCCCAACAGACGCCTACTGGCGATAATGCCGAATAGCATCGCGGGCCATATTGAAGTCGACCGGTTGCTAATTCTTTAGCCCGAGTCGCCCCCCTGCCGTACGCGCATTGGGCTAAAGGCTAGCGGGTTCAATTTGGTGTGGGATCGAGCGGTGTGGAATATTTTAGCACACTTAGCACACTTTCAAAACATGATGGTGAAACGTTTATAGGCTGTACTACTGCGCAATACAACGCGTACAATTACGCTTGTACTGTGGCCGTATTTAAGTTTAGCAGGCTAACTTATTGTATGAGAAATGTGCAAAGCATGACTTGGCTTCGCCGTATCTAAAATTAGATTTATCTGCGTAGCAAAGCTTAGTACGCTTTGTTTTGTCGATACTAACATTAGGGCCCATAATTAATTTCCGAAGCGAACGTATCATTCGAAAGCTAGCCTACAGGACTGTTGTAAGCATATCAACGTTCGCCGGTGCACTGAATTTAGCTTTTCTGCAACGTGTGTTTTAATATTTTTCACGCCATAAGCAATATTATAAAATTGAATTTTGCTGCATTTAAACAGGAATTCACCGAAAATTTCATCCGCTTCAGATATACTCCGAATACCACCTCGTTCCTTGCCGATGACAGACGCGTCGCATGCAGCGCAGCCTCGAGTGGGAACACTCCAGGGAGCAATGTGATAATTGCCGTCTTCTGTAAACAAAACGTCCAGCAGTAGCGACTGTCGAAGCATCAGAGAGAGGCTTAATGCGCATTTCGTCACCTGGGACGAGGCTGGCGAAATGATACACCTTGCTATAGGTGGCGCTTAGCGCATGCTCGTTGATACGAAGTGAGTGTTGAACAATTGGAACCGTTTGCATTTTTGATGCGGCAACGGCTTAGGCACATATTCGATTTAATTTTTTGCATGTTGCTTGAAGTCTTGTTCCCGTTCTTTCCTCTATATTAAAAAGAATGAGCTGTCGCCGTCGAATTATCTTCCATGAAATGCTCTATAAAAGCATTCTATTTTGCGGTATCATGTAGGGGCCATGCCCGCAATAGTAATTAACATATTGCATATCACTCAGATTTGAGATTTCTCATTGTGTCGTTAAACTCTATCTGGTACTTGTCTGTTATACGACCACCAAAAGGACAACATAGTATAGAATAGCATATGGAACCTAACCCTAACCCTAACCCTAACTCTAACTTTAACCCTAACCCTAGAACCTGAATGAACTTGAATTTTGGATTTTCACTTCGTCATTACATATTTTACATAGAATAAAAAAAAAATTGGTGGTCGTATAACAGACAAGTACCCTCTATCTTTTTATAGGACTATTAAGGCCTGTCACAAGACCGAGCTACTAAGACAAAAGTAGGCTACGTCCGTGACCTAGGTGCCAAGCTATATATGACACTCCGTGCTGGCATGTATAATAGACGTACACGCTGTATTTTGAATAATCGTTGCCACTTCGATACATCGGCAACACATCCTTCTTGAAACGATTAGACGCCGGTGTGCGATACAAGCCTGCACCGCCCGCAAGCACGGCCTGTAACTAGAGACAGAAGAGTTTCACCGGTCCTCGCACGGCGCTGATCTGAGAAATTAGCACCAAATGCAGGCGCAAGGCACGGAGAGGGGGGGAGTGTCGAGTAGATTTGAACAAGGTGTTGCCCGGGATCCAGATGGGCCGAATGCGAGAAGAAATAAGACTGACAAGGATTAATGCCAAACTTCATTCGCCACATCGAGCAGCAAAAACAAGCGACGGTTCTATACAACGGTGGACTTCTAGCCCGCATTTGCACCGTCGTAGTTTTTGTTGGACGGATTTGAAATTGCAGCGACCTTGTTCAACATTTATTCATTAACGCGATTTAATGGAAATTGTTTTTGTCAAACTGTAACAAAAAGAAATTAAAAACTTTTACTCAGTAAACTACAAACAAAAACCAATCCGGCTTCGTGAGACGCCTGGAGATGGATTTTGCACAGTCCCAATGCTTAAAATACAACTACCATTCTCCAACATTTCGCACGCTGTACTGAATTTATTATTTTTACTACGTAACAAATGTCACGACAAAGATAATCCGACAAAAAATCTTCTTCGCGTGTGTTCTCTTTTCGTCCCCCGCAACAGTGGTAATAAACAGAGTGCACTCTAACTGTCCGTCTAAATGCGACGTCCGTTCAGATCTGACCCACGCTCGACCGTATTATCCTCATCGCTGCCATCATCGCTTCTGCGTCAAGCCAACGTCTAGTTTTGGGTCGCATACACGTACGTGTAGCTTCTAAAGCAGAGGCGTCGTGATGATATTGAAAGTGAGGGGGCTAGCAACAAGGCCCACGTCGACGGAAAGTTGATTGAAAGGATAATAGTGGAAATTTACGATGACTCGGCGCCAAGATTGGATTCAGGAGTTCATTTCTACTCGTATACAATAAAAATTATGAATCCTTGGAATTCATTAAAAAAAACAATAGTTTTCCGATTGGAAACTCTTAGTCCGAGTATCATTTGAATTATTGATTCCCGATCTATACTAAATGTAATGCTCTCGTCATTGTTTGGCAATGCCGACAAACGAGTCATCAAACAAAAAAACAAAATGTCCCTTTCGAACCGCGGTACTATTGTGCCTGTGACGACCACGCATTGCTAACCTGTATGTATTGCAACAGTATGATGATTATGTAAATGCAATGCAATGCGTAAGTAAGCACCTACTATCACGTCTACTGTATAGACATGATATGAAATTTGATCTTTTTGGACGAAATCAATAAACCTCCAATAGCCCCCCTCCCCCCATTGAGACCACCAACAGCATAATGTTCCGTTTGGCCATCGCGAGCAATTTCATTTTTAGACGTCGCCTCTCAGTGACACGGGGTCAGGGGTCAGGGGTGCCCGCCGGACGGGCAGGTTGAAACTTCCTCGTGTCAGGCGAGGGGCGGGGGAGAGGGGGGGGGAGGGGGCTGGCAGCCAGGCTGTCATATTCGATGTGAGCGCGCAGGCGCACGAATTGCTGCTTCGCACTGCTACATGCGAACAGTGAGGGTTCGAACGAGATATTGTACAGTCCATTGTGGCACTCGGAACGGTGGCGTTATTTCGCCGCTTCATGTTTTTCACGCACAAAATCACGGTTTCATGCATGGGTTGGATTGGACGCTATAAAGCTGAGTTTTTCACTCAAGAGTTACAATTTTAATCCAAGATTTATATCAGAACGACCAATCACTTGGCTTTAAATAAACCCTGGATCAACCCCAATCCCGTTCAGTCGATTGGGTGATATGACATCATGACCTCGGATTTAATTTTAAGTCTCGATTGAAAAACCGGGCCTGAGTGTTTAAAAATCGTCAAGTCGGCGTAATCAACATAGGCTATAGGCACGATTATATCTATAGCCTATGTCCGTACAAAGATTTAAAATATAATACAGGGACTGTTTTCGGAAAGATTATCAAACTCACCAGAAGGTTAATTGAGCAACAAAAATCCGAGCAAAATATAATTATGTGAAAAAATCAGAACTAAGATTATTAGATAATATTTGTATTTACCGGTACAAGTACTATTCAAGTAAATATAGCTTATTTCCGTACCCACTATTGTGAGTTAACCTCGAGTTGGTTCAATCGGCGGATTGTGTGACGTCACGCCAGGCACAGGAGATTGACAACCGTCACGCTCAACTCGCCGATTGACCAACTCGAGGTTAACTCTCAATGGTGACTACCGATATAAGATTGTGTCAAATTCGTGTGATCGACTTGGGCCCAGTTGTTCAATCGAGAGTTAGTTGGTTATAAATACACACCAAAGATGACGTCACGACCCAACCAGATCTCGCAAACTAGATCCAGGATTGTTTGAATAACACGCCAATATTGGGGAGTTATTCAGATGATCCGAGATCGTTCAACTACGCATGGTTCAAACGACTCTCTATTGAACAACTGGTCCTTAGTATATAGACCTGCTAAACAATTGTTGCTTTAGCAGAAATTGTATGATCCGCGCGTCGCGTATAGCCTCAGCTATGACTTCACAGCACCGTCATCGTCACATGTCATCTACCCACATAATCTACAGGCATAGCCGCATGAAAATAATATTGCAATGATTCCGCATATGTTTTCCACGATCAATCTCGTCCCGTCCTCTCGTCCTATATCGCAAAGGGCATAAATTATTTCCAATCGCGCAGGCAGCCGCGTAGATTCGCATTATAGGCGGGGTTCGTGTCAGGAGCTCTTTCGCAGACACGGGTCGTGACCTCGGCAACCTGACATCGCGGCTTTTACTTATAGGCTAGGCTCTATATACCCGCTCGCATCACATCCTTTACTTAGGTTATACACCCCCTCTAAGCGCAGTCCGCCCCTGGACTATCTAATATACTCTGACGGATAGATTACCGCCGTATACGAGCAAATGACATTTATTTTCTCAAGCCGATGAAATGCGTCCAACTGTCATGCATGGACTAGGCAGTAGACTGAGAGGGGGGGGGGGGCTGGAAATTCAAACCCCGCCCCCCTCCCAAAATATACATAAAAGATTTTTTTGTGTTTTTGAAATAGTATGTATCCCCAACAAAGCCTTATATCCCCGTCATTTTGAACCCCCTCCCTCGTGTCAGCTAATGAAAGGTATAATCACCCACACCGAATTGAAAACACAATATACGGCGAACTTAGAAGGAACACGTCGATAGGACTAACAATCAAATCATGTTCTGAATCGCAAGGCTGCTCTGTATATCATGGATCGCTGTTGAGCGATTTAGATCAAAATAAAGTTGTTTGTTTTTTCTGTGCATGTGTGCATGCGCTTTTCTCTGCTCTTTTGAGTGAATTAAAGATATTCATAAAACCCCCAAACTCCCAAACTTTGTCATCCTGTTTTATCATCTTCGCTTCCATTCTACTCATCCAAATCTCTTTCCATCTTTTTCCTTGCGTCGGAAGGCACATGACGTCGAAGCGACCTCTGTAGTCCATACCCCCGATCGTGCTCGATGACGGTTAATAACAGCAGCGCTCAACATTTATCATCATCGCTTCGCCGACTTGGAATCGAATTGATTATTTTATTAGCAGAAGCAACAGCTCTTCGTCAATCCAACAGCGGCCAGTCGGACACACAGATCTACTGATCATCAGTGTTGCCATTGGTCTAAAATGGAATATACCCAGATTCTGGATGCCTCGGCCAAAAATACTGGCAATCCCATCGTCCTAATATGGGAGAAATTTCTCAAATGAAGCACAGATGTTTGAGATAGGAGTGAAGTAGCTAACCATTACGAAAGTAAAAAAAAGTAGAATCACGCATTGGCATTGAAAACGTCGCATTGGTGTGGTATTGCTAGCGCAGAGGAGTTAATTTAAGATCTCACGCGTCTCGAATACAAGTTTCGTTCACTTGCTGATGTGTGTCATTCAAGATAAAGTACAAATTGCATCGGTGTTCGAACACCAGTTGTTTAGGCCAATTCGAGAAATTTATTCCATATATATGGCGTCATCGGTAGAATCGCTTACATTTCATAAATGTAGCGATATAGACCTACTGCTAAACATTTAATTTTCGCGTGCATGTAATTTGGGTGAATTTGTCAAATTGGCCAAAATCATGCCAAAATTGCATGCAGCAAAAATTAAGCTGCAGAGCTAAGCTATGCAACGGACAGTCCTCAAAACGCGACAATTTAGTGCCGCTAAATTTCTTAACGACAAAACCGCCAAAATAACATGCAGTCAAAATGTTTTACAGTATCTCAAGGTGTGGCATCACTGTATGATTTTCGGGACAGCCGCTTCGAATCATTTCACGCCTTCAAGATTCCCAATGGTTTACGAAACACCAATAGTCGGACTGACTTCCGTTATGATATATCTTTCCGGATATAATATGTGTTTGTATACGAACGACCGCATTTGAATAACTCACTGCGATTCGCTCCTGCGGTGGAGGGAGGGAATGTTAGGCGTGAGATGATATAGGGGGGGGGCCGAGGGGCAGCGATAAAGGGAGGGGCTGAGATTAGCGCGCTACCCTAGAGCAAACAGGGACTCCCACTGTTTTCAATGACCTCGGTTCACCCCCGCTATCTCGGGTCAAAGGGCGGAGTCGTTTTTCCTTCTCGTTCCCTTGGACGTTTGTGCGAGAAATGTGTTGATAATCTCTCCGTTGGACTTTCCCGCACGAAGATGGGGAATGATCCCAGTGTGACCATTTTGAAATTAACTTCAACTTCACAAAATAATAACATTCAAATCAAATCAATATAATCTACAACAGTAGATTAGCATGTTAATTCTAAGCATGCTGTCTAGATTCAACACCAATCAAACGAATCTTCCTTGATCAAGTTTTTTGACAAAAACTTGATTTTTAAAAACTCGAGGGCTACATCAATTTTCTGAAAATTTAGCAGAAAGAGGTCTACTTTGGCAAAGATCGATGTGTCTAAAGTAGGCTACTAACGGTATAATTTGTAAAGGGCCAATTAATTTCTAAAGGTTCTTTGCCAATACACTCTAAAAATCATTGAAAATCGAGTTATCAACGTTTTATTTTTGAACGTTGTCTAGTTTCGTCTTTCTTTTCTAAAGTGCCTCGCTGGTTTCGAAAGTAGTAAATATGGTCACGTTGTGGACGATTCGTGGATCAGCGAAAGTTCTGCAGAAAGTCCGCTTTCGTTCATCCGCCTGTCAGGACTTGGCAGGACGGCTACGCAAACATCCACCCGTCAATTACACGCGTTCTGCCTTATAGAGGGGCTGCCCGTCAATCCCAGCCGCAGCAGTGCTATGATATCTCGCTAAAACTCCGCGCCTAAAGTTATGGGCCGTAGCGGTTCCGTTTGACGTGAGATGGTTTTGAGGCTCGGGACATGAAGGATAATAGTTGCACAAGACGCAGGGGCCTAGGCGGTAAAAAGTTATAGTCCGCTAAAGAAACATTCGAATAACATTCAGTTTATTATCGTGCTTGCTCCAACAATTTAAGAAAGCGTTTATTTGGCAACGATCTCGTTTGAAGGATGAAACGGGTGATTCAAGTGTAACACGCGTAATTTGAAACTGAAGCGAATTATTACAGATGCAGCAAAGCTACAAGCATTATCAACTCAAATGACTTTGGCCCAATGGAAAAAGCTATAAAGCCTATAGGTCCTAAATAAGCTAACATAATAAAGACGTTATTAAATCAGTATTATAGAGTGTTGAAGCTGCATGATTTCAATTCATCGTTATTTTATCTGATAGTTTAATTTCAACTACACAATTGTTAAACACACAAGTGTCGCTAGCTGCTAACTCCGTGCCAGCTACTTATTTATTTCGTTGCGTCATGAAGGGCATCCGTCCATAAAAATCCAGCTCCAGCAGTCCTCATCAGGGCGCAAAACGTCTAACCCGCGTGAAAACATGGACATTAACATAACGGACGTCAAAAAGGAGGTTAGTTTTTAGTTAGTTTAATTTCAACTTTGCCAAGGATCTTGATTATAGGCCTAGGCCGAGTTATTTGGTTAACCTAGAGGCGCGTCTAAGTTATTTTTCTGATATCTTGTGGTGTTTGCATGAGAGCGAAAACAGCGTCGCGCGTCAAGTTTTTGTTTCAACGCGAATCGATTGACTCAGTCTTATCGTTGATCGATACTGGGAGGAGTTTGTTATGAAACAGTCAACGGTATTTTGACTTGGGAGCAAGGGTGAAACGTGTTGTTGGAAAGGGGGATAGAATACAAGTCTGTCGTGCGATCTGATTCATATCAAGCATCCAGCTAAATATTATGAAACACAAGAATCAATGTCTAAGTAACCTCTTGACCACACTATGCCTATAATGGGCGCGGTACTATTGGCGCCCATTAAATTATTATGTAATAATCCATGCAATGTGTGCATTATATTTCTGCATTGCTATTGTCTGCATCCTAAACCCGGATTAGTGATATTTTAAATTTGCCTCTCAAGATTTGATAAAATCTGACATGTCATCGCACCAAAAAATAATAACTTAAAACAACCCCGCGGGCAGAGTATACACTCAAAAGCAGCACGCGCTAATTGATCCAATTCAAGCAAAATACGCATCAGGGGGGTCGAGTTGAATAGATTCAAAGCCACTCAATTTGATTGAGAACGAATTAACATCCGGAGCAATGAGATAACGCGGACCTACAAGCCCATCGGCTGACATTAACTTTGACTATAGATAACTCTCATTTAGTGCCGAAAGCATGTTTTCCATCATTTTGTCCGATTAACCGATCAGTTTGAAGTCACCTTTCAGGTTGACCAGATTGAACAAAAGTGTTTCAAATCCAAGTACTAACTTATCGAAAGCATAGATTAAAACAATTATAGTATTAAAACAAGCCCTAGTGTGCTGTTGTATCGCTAAACAGTCAACAAACAACAACATTATATTTTTATTTGTAAGCTTGTGTGATAGTACGTGACTCATAGACGTTTACCATAAATCGTCAAAGTGCCAACAGTGTATTAAATAGCCTACCAGATTTTCACTCCAACAACAATTAACATGCACCGGTTCTAAAGCACTAGTTCTGGTCACCTTATTCCTGTTCCCTCAAGACAACCCCTAATCCCCCGCTACGCCCCCTAGCGGCCCGCCCCAAGTGTCCCCCGCCGCCCCGCACCCTGAGTGACCGCGTAAACAGAGTCTTCAATTACCGCTCAATGACTTCTGTCCACCACGCACCCACCCCCCCCCCCCCCCACATCTCCCTGTCGTAGTCTCCTCAGAGGTGGATGCAGGAGGGAGCGTGGCGGATATGCCCCCAACTCCTTTCAATTTATTGATTGACTCATAAGAATAGTCTGGAAGTCAGAAATGATCCCCATCCTTTTTGTTGAATATCTGTGATTTGGGAAACTTTGACTTGATGTCACGACTATTAGTTTGGACGAACCCACACACGTCATGTGATTCTTTTGCCCCCCCCCCTCCCCTCCCCCGCCTTTGTGACCGTGAGTTTATCTTAATCTTTTATGACTGACCCCTTTCTCCCATGACTTCGCACGTACTTTTTTTTGTATAGAAGATGCATTTTATGTAGCCATTTTGAGCAGTACAAAATATCCCCCATCCCCGCAGCGACCACACAGTCGGACCCGCCCTCTAGTCTCCGTGCTCTGTACGGTCTCGGTGATCATTCACAGTCGCGCCCAGAGCCAACCCGATAAGCCACGATGGATTAGGGTCTACTGCTGCAGTGGAGCGTCTTTGAAGTTGTTGAAGTCCCGCGACGTTACTCTCCCCCTAACCCCATCCCCTACCAGCCCCCCCCCCCCCTTCCCGTGGAGAGGGTGCCAGCAAAGTAGGGCTTTAGCGACAAGCGAGAAATTTAAAATTAAGAAAGTCGAAACTTATTCACAGTCAAAACAGATTTGGGGGTATTAAAATTCGAGATGAAAATTAATAGGATTAAAGGAAGATGGTCAAGAAACTCAAGATGTTAGAAACAAAAGGTTTCTGGTTGCCCTTTCGACATAAATCGACTCAAGTTGAACCCGAAAACTGACTACGTCAAAAAAATCATGTTTTTCTGTTCCGCGAGCGAGTGTTGAAACTCCCAATACCCCTCTTCCCCCAGTGTACGTCTCTGGACGTACATTACAGTGAGGAGACGATGATCAAGACTTGACAATCCAACGGTTTTCTTCCCCCCTCATCCCCTGCAAGCTGGGGAACAAAGAATTAGCTGGAAGCTCAGGGCTCCCCGGGCGAGTCGTAAAAGGCGACTAATGAGGGGGGAGAGGTCTATGCGTGGCCCTGCGCCGCATAGAACCGGATTGTAATACTAGCAGTCCTCGTTACTACACAGGATCCTTAAACTACAACCCCCACCTCTTCCGCCCTCTACCAAAAATTTATACCGATCACTTTAACGTTGAAAACAACAGGGTACAAAGAAAATAACCTATACCATATTTGTTATATTGTACTTGTCGTTACAATTGACATCGATTATAATTGACAACAAACTATACTCGACATTCAAAAAATTTGTTAACGAAACAGCTAAATGTCACAGAAAGCATTTAATTGCACTTGCAACACTACAGAACTAAACCGACACATATTGTATTATAGCTATATGCAAATCAGAATGCTACACTTTACTGCAATACAACAGATAGCACTTAATGAAGCAGTACATCTATAACCAGCAATGAAATCATTTGAAATGGACTAAATTAGTTGTCAAGTATCACTCCAAATAACATTGTGTCTATTATAAAGAGTCATTTATAAGATGCACAAGTAGTGCATGTTTACCATTTTCCACCACACGTCAGCACATTTTAGGTCATTGACAGATTTTCTTGTCATCAAATTCGGCTGAACCCCTCCTCAAAATCTTTTTTAGGTCAAAAATTGGTAGATTACAAGCAAAATGAACACAGCGTAAAGTCAAAATTGATCGCCACCCCTCCTCAACACATTTTATTTGTGAAATTTCATGCCTCTCACCCTCTGCACGGCATAATTATTTTATGGAAAACCCCTTACACAATTACGAATTTTCAACACTCAGTCGTCTGCAGACTGGGCACGCCGCATCCCATTAATTACAATTATCACACCGATTTAGCAGAACGCGTTTAGCACAATGAAATAAACTGTATGCTACACATCTATGCATTAATGTCTTAATCAATGTTAGACAAAATCATTTAACTTCAATGCGCCACAGATAAACTAAATTCTACTTCCCCTAAGTAAATTCAAACTTCCACTACGCTAGCAGGCATCAGGCTATTGAACTCTCACAATAATTTTGCTTTACGCAATTTGACTGCGTGAAAACCAGTGTAACAGTCCGAGCAAGTTCAGATCAAATTAGACCGCAACAGCCCTACGCGTAGTTAGTTACTCTACATATATTGTTTGTGTATAGGATTCAAGATGTAGATTAGTAAAATAAGCAATGCAGGTATGCAGGTTATCGCGCATATGAGGTGATAACAATACATCTGAGCGATGACTATAAAGCAGGCAATCAGAACAATATCATCTTAGACAGAATTAATTATCATTTTACTTTGGTACTACACCATACGCTATGCAACTTAACATTGAAATAATATTGAAACTATAACAAGATATCATTAATATCACTAATATAGCATAAATATTTGCACAATTTAGCATTAAAGAAATAGGTGCATGAAAACAACTTTGAATTGGTTAACGAACTATGTAGCTACGATTAACAATAACGAATTCATAAAGATTGTAATAGCTTGCTTGTGGTCAATCTAGCACAAGAGAGCCGAAAGGGCAATTAACATTAGCTCTACTCTATCTTAAATCAACTTATATCGCTTGACGAACCAGGAAGCCTCCAAAAAAATTGGGCAAAACTGCTTTAGTGCCTCCATTATTACGACAAAATGTAGTAGACAGATATCATGTTAGCGAGACAACCAAAACCTGGTCAGTGAATTAAGATTGTTATAGAGCGCTACACCGTAAGTGAATAATTACTAGAACAGTTAGATAGCATAACGTCACAATTCACAAATAAACTACATAATCGCTGAAACACTAAATGACTTTACTCATAATTCTATGCATGCCACAAACTTGTAATTAAAATACAAACGGAGCACTGATGCAATTGACTGTTTCTTGTGAGCAAACGCGCACAGCTGCTGTCAATAGAACCGTGACGTCAGTTCAACGCTTGTATTTTGATTACAAACCTTGCTTAGAATAAAGATTAAAATCATGAGTGAAATCATTGCGCGTTTCACGCTTAAGAACATCAATATCAGAGTGAATAAGCTTGCACAAGACAATGCTAACTTCATTTATAATATCGAATTCTGATCAATCCATTCAGAATGCAGCTATGATGGGCAACTGATGGTTTTTAGTTGGTTTTACACAAACTCTTGCAATTACATACTGACGCATTTTTTATACTTAGTTTCTAATTAATATCTTGTAGTAACTAGTCTAACACTACTTCCTAAAAATGGATTTAATTCAAAATAATAATTTAAGAATAAAGTGGCGAGGAAAAATTCTTGATTTTTACCATTTGCTGCACAATAAGTACAAATTAAATGTGTTCGTATACTTTTACACATGAACCCTCAGCAGTGTTAAAGAAAATCATGCACCATTTAAAATAAACTTATGAATAAATTTTCGGCATGCAAAAGTACGCGCCTCTGTCAATGCATTCATTTTTTGTGAAAAACACCCATATGTTACAACAATATAAAGAATTTTCGTTTTCATTAAGATCTATAATTGCAAAGATAATTTCAAAAAAATTGCTTTGAAATTGCTCTAAATTTTTTTTTAAAGTCATGATCGTGTCCAACTATTTAACATAGAAAGTTGGAAACTTCACAACGTCCGCTATAAGCTTTAGGTGTCCCAAAACATAAAAAAACGCAAGAATAACACGTTGAAGCAATTTTACACGCGATACAACCCAGTGCATAAGTGCCTATTACAGAAATCACAAGATAATTCATTATGCTTTGGATAAGATGCAATGAAATAGTTATTAAAGTCGGCTAGTGCAAGCAGATAGCAAGAGGCTTGTGAATATCAGCGTCGCTCACACGTCTACCTACATACGATGATGACAATGATGAAAGACGTTCAAATAGATCGAGAGCAGGATTAGAATGGAACTTGCAGCAAGGTCGGCTGCACATAATATTCCATTCCAAAGTACAAAAACTATCCTGTTAGCGAGCACACTGTACTAGTTAGAACCGGTTAGAACCAGATATAACCAGTGTATCTGGTTATACTGAATCAATAGATTAAGCAGGAAGAACTCTTCAACCAAACATCTGTCAATATCTTATAATCAACTACTCTGTACAATCGAATAGAACTGCAACAAAAAGGGTGTAATTTAGATATAAAAAATTTGTATTTGCCAAGGAATTGAAATTCTTTTCATTTTATTATGCATAACAATATGCAACTAGTTAATACCATATGCCAAGGAGTATAATTTGAAATTTTCATTTTATTTATAGAATTTATAGAATCATTCAACTGGTAATTAATGATATAACCAAAAGAGAGACCGATATCATGAACTTTGTGCAAAAAGATCACTCACAATCCTGTATGCTACATTAACCAAGCAGCCACATGCGATCATGCTTGTCTAGATACTTCTTCTTGTAATAGTTCTATCCAAATGACCACAGGTGACCAAGGAATATAATTGGCAGTAATTATACAAATGACCATTAAATTCACGATACACTTAAATATACTGCCCAATAGTTATAGTAGTCAGTTGCACTAGAACTCCATAAAACTGTGTATTACCACTTCTGCACCATATTGCGCACAAACTACATTCATGTCACAGTGTAATCATACGAAGATCATCGGCATTCATGGCAAAGTTTGGTTAGCAATCGCCGGTCAATAATTTAAATAAAATTGAATCTGCTACGTCTCTCTGCAAGTGACTTGTTCGTAAAATTCATGTATATCAGTCACAGATTAACATCAACTGCTTGCATTCGGTCGAAAACAACCTGCACATAAACAAGATTTTTTCTTGCAATAAAAGTATCACAAATATACGTTAAGCATTTTCAAAATATAAAATTTTGAAATTTGGGTTCAAAGTAAAATATATCTACCAATATTCAGCAGCAAATTTTAGCAAGACTTGAAGAAGAAGGATTTGAGAAAATGATGGAGTTATGATGAATTATATCAATCACTGTCCAAGCTACATGCTGTCAAAATTAGTGAATATTTGATGCTTTTACACCAATCTACCGTTATCTACAATTAGCATTGATTACACAGAAATCAATGTATGGTACCTTTGAGGAGACTACCAGATCGCTTAGGCGACATCGCCGGCAAGTTTACATGAGAGATTGAACTTCTTCCGGATAGACTACTGCTCGACTCGACTTTTTTAATTTTTCCTGAAACACAGCAAATT
Source organism: Chamaedrilus cognettii (assembly GCA_034695025.1). NCBI lineage: Eukaryota > Metazoa > Annelida > Clitellata > Enchytraeida > Enchytraeidae > Chamaedrilus > Chamaedrilus cognettii. The sequence goes on along the minus strand of JAQIWG010000199.1, from coordinate 16,338 downwards.
CACTACAATGAAAAACATGTTGTCTGACGTCACACTACACGGTTTTAGTTTAGTGAATCCAGTGCATCTAGAGCATGCCAAATGAAACAATGAAATATCTGACAGTTAATGCAACTTATCACAATCCAAAATATCGCGACTTGTTAGGCCACAAAACAAAACAAACAGCAGAGACAAACCAGGCTGATTTATACAGCAATTGCATAGCTTAGCCCGCGCATCAGCGCACCTGCGCAATATAAATGCTACATAGCTGTCAAATTTCGGCTAGTACGATTAGCATCAAAATAATCTTAAGATGAATGCAATCCTAGTCAAAACTAGATTTGAATGAATTTTCAGAAACTGATATAATGACATATTTGCTATTTGCCTATATGACATCGGTCACATTACAGCCTTGCCACTGCCATAACACTGTTAAAGATGCAAGATGCTCAAATATAAACATTCAATGTTAAAATGTCATGCTTCGCGGTCTTCAAAAGCACTTTTGTTTCAAAAACTTCAACTAGAATATTTTCACGGTACAGTTGCCAAATGAAAATGATTTTTAAGGCAAAAAAAAGAGATAAGAAAACGTCACAAAATCATTTATAATTGTCGCGCAGAGATTAATCGTCCAACTATCACAGACTTCACACTACAACATGAGTGTGACAAAAGACACATGTAAAATTTGTTCACAGATTTAGCCGAATTGACAAAGATCGATTCCTGCAACCACGATGACATAAACCATGTTGTCGAGCTCAAAACAAGTGAAAGTAGTCGCGTACAAATACAATGTTTGAAAGATCAGTAAACTTCAGACCTGCAAATGGTTTAAAACACAAACTGTGAATACGGGCAACTAAACTGTACTCCTTACACTGTAGCCTACTACTCATGACTTGATATTAGAGTGCCTGATAGTGCGTCAATCCATAGATGAAAGCGGTCTGCAAATTGTAATACATTTACGTCGCTTCGCTCTTCGCTACGAATCAATATGCACACACAATGTACAGTTAAATAAATGCAGCTAAGACCCAGCTGGACAAGAGGTATTCAGAAATTCATGGAATTACTTACATATGAAAATTAATGTTTTACACAATAAAGGCAACATTAACCTTTGGAAGCAGCCCTATGGACAGTGTAATACAAAGTTAGTGCATCCTTTCCAAGCTTTAGAACACTGGTGTGTGTATTCATTACAGTCAATGCAATACATGTACATTTCAAGCAATGTCGTAACTTACAATACCATACGCTTAGAACAGCTAGTTTAAGAATAGGTTTCTTAAAACTCACACGCATAGACAAATCCATCCCAAACGACCCTCACACCTAATGCAGCGGTGAAGACCATCGGGAATCAAGCATTCTCTTACACTAAAAGTGCACCTCAGATAAATAAGATAGTAAAATCTTCAACCAACATAAGCTGACTCAGTTTCCAAAGCCAAACCTTCAAAGTAAAAGCAATAATCTTCAAAAAGACAAGCGGACGGGACACACTGACGTGCTAGGCTATAGGTCACAGGTGTTGTTTATACCTTTAAACAAACCGAAAGGTGTGCGTCGAAACTGCTGAAATTTGCACGCAGAATAATGATGCTTTGGCTGCCAGCAGCCTCATTAAATACATCCTCGTACAAAGAGACGATGACTCATGGCTTTATGCTCTACGTCATAACGCTTCATAATATATAATATTGCTCAATTCTAAAACACAAATTCTAAGAAAAAAAAAATATAACAATGCCACTAGATGACAGTAGAATTGAGTAGTAACAGAACCAAGCTAACAAAACAATATGATGTGTATTCTATTCTTTTTAAACCGTAATGTTCTGTACAGAACCTGACGATTTAAAAAGTAGAAACTACAAATGGAAATATCCCAACAAGACAGCCATAAATTTCATAGTCACACACTATTGTAATTAATATTAACACTGAGAAAGAAGTTAATAACATAAATCGATTTACAATTAATTTTTAATTTTGCATATGTGAAACTTTTCAACGAATACATTCATGCAGGACCGATGAAAGAAGAAAGAATCCAACACTAATAAATCTAAGCAACCAGAAGATAGAAAACATTTCTTTTCACCTCTTTATGATCAACTGATGGAGATGGACCATTTTGTAGATCCTGAAAAAACCAAAATATTTTCAGTAACTATAACCATAAAATTAAAAACTGTAGCAAACGTTGAAATACATGAAAATACGTAGGCCTAAGAGTTAAATTAGTCTCAGATTAAGAAAACCAAATTAGCACTCAATCGCCACTGCTCAAATCCAACAAAATCACATGAATAGTGACAATAAAAAGCAGTAAAATGTGCACTGTAATTCAATTGCGTAGAATTATTTTTGTTGTATATATACGGATACCGTACCCAATAAATATCCGATTGGCAACTTTGATGTCAAAAATTTCACACTGCGTATGAAAATGTTGCACCGATCATTAATTGATCATTATCAATTCAACTTTCACGTCATAGCACTGAATTAAAGACAAAGAGGTCTTCAAATGCAGAGATCGGCTAAAGAGGTGCTCCATACCTGAATGGAGTGCTGGCTTTGCTTCTCACTCTCCAGATCTTCAAGTCTTTGTTCCAAGCTCCGAATTGTCACGGCATACTGGAAGAAAACAAAAAACTTAACGAACATATCATCAGAGACTCTAGAATGCTGAACTTCTCCACTGATACAGCAAGATTGTAGATAGATAAAATATTAGTTGCGAATAAAGATAATTCAACACACCTGTACACACCTGTAGGTGGCCTTCAAGGCACCAAATTTAACAGAATAAGTTGTGGTTGCATGCAACTTGAAGATATTCAACAGTTACGTTAAACGTCAAACTGTCAGCACTGAGGGCCGGTTTATCCAACACAGATTAAACGGTGGTTCAGGATTTAGCCTATGCAAAATGATGGGTTAAATCCTGAACCACCATTAAATCCGTGTTGGAAAAACCGGCCCTGAGTGCTAAATCAACAATTGCGCACCAACTGCAATCGCAAATTTACTTGCATTTTGCTGACCTAAGTACTAAAAAGATCAACAGATCAACATTAAACAAGTAACAAAGTATATGCTAAATTGATTAATAGACAGAAACAAACTGAAATCCAAATATTTAACAACAGGACGCATAAAGCCCAAAATTTTTTATGGAGCCGTGATGAGAAACAAGAATGGATCACAAAAATGACAACCTCCAAGATCAAGCCAAATAAAATTGTTCGGGCAGTTAGTACCCAGTACCCACTGCAGCTTGTATTGCTAGTTAGTACCCAGTACCTACCTCCTGCAGCTTGCATTGCCAGTTAGTATCCAGTACTCACCTACTGCAGCTTGTATTGCCAGTTAGTACCCAGTACACACCCCATGCAGCTTGCATTGCCAGTTAGTACCCAGTACCCACCTCCTGCAGCTTGCATTGCCAGTTAGTATCCAGTACTCACCTCCTGCAGCTTGTATTGCCAGTTAGTACCCAGCACCCACCTCCTGCAGCTTGCATCGCCAGTTAGTACCCAGTACACACCTCCTGCAGCTGACTCTGAGCCTCGTGAAGCTTGTGTTGCCAGTTCTGCTCCTCTGTCTCAACATTGTTCTGCAGCTGTTTCAGAATGCGCTCCTGTATTTCAGAAAGAAGAAGAAGATTATCGCGTAGGGCCGTAGGCCCTACTGCAATGCCAGTAACCAGTAACGCCCATGAGTGTGGGAGCTCATCCCCTTAGTGGTGTTTTGAGCCGGCAAGGAATAGCTGGTCGTCATCCACTCTGCAATGAGACTATTGCCTCAATACACTTTGCCGATCTTCCCCAGACACGAGGTCCGGGACTCAATTACCCCTGAGTTGAGCGAGACACTGTGAGTGGTTTGTTCAAAATCAATACTTGGTAGTCGCTGGGTCTTTAACACACATGACGGACTGGTGCCTTAGCTGACTGAGCTATCAAGCTGCACTACCATATTTCAAGAAGCAGAACATATTCGTCATGCATATATTTCCATGAGCATTATAAGGAAAAACGAAAATTTTAGACGAAAAATATGTGGGGCAATTTGCCACTTCAGCTCAATTATGGTACCGTACACAAAATTGAAAAGCTTCACGTGCGCATTTAGCGACAAAACTTGAGGGTGCCTAAAATTCTTGTGAAGAATTTGGAACTATAGGACAGAAGCGTGCTCTGCGAGGATGACTGAATTAATCACAGAATTATACTTCATCTCATGCGCAATAATACTGGATCAATAAGGATATAAAATGCCAAAAAAATAAAGAATCGCATGTAACAAGTTAAAACAACGACTGATATCCACTGTGATTTACGGCTTAAAAACAAAACAAAAAGGGTGCCATTTATACTCTTTTGTTTAAAATTTTGTTAGCTTTCCAAGAGTGAAAGAATTGAAAATAAAGTTAACATTTGACCCAGTAACAGCCTTTAATTTTGTTATAGAGCCATATTTTTTTCAAATGACGATGTAGAACAGCAGAGACAGAGTTCTTCTAGAGCGGCTCACCGTGTCCACTAGAATAGTCTGATATCGCAGAACGTCCTCTCGCAACTTTGTCTCAGAGCCCTTCGCTTCTTCCAACTGCTCCACCAGATCGTTATTCTGTCAGAATACAATTGACAATATTTTTGCTCCTTCAAAAAGAGGCGTAGTGTAACTGCTCAGGATTTAAAAACTGCGTAAATTCATGCCACAATTGTCCATTTTCACACGCAATGCTTACCCATATCAAATTAGGCGTAAAATTTGCATCCAACATTTTTGACGTACCATAACCGCACACTACACAACGTCATCAGCACAGTGTGAAAGGAGACATGATACGTAAAAGATCTAAGCTTATTTCAAAGTATATAAGATACCTGTTAACATCTCAAACATAACCATATGGAAGGCATATCAAACTATGAAAAACAACATGTTACCATCTGATCTTTTTCAGCTTCAACAGGCTTGTCCGAAGAATTCAGCAGTCGATCACTCAATTCCTATACACAATTCAATTAATTACGTTAAACAATAAAATTAGTATCAAACCCAGTGAAAATCTTATGACTAAAAACGACAATTCACATTTTTAATTAACATATTAATTAAAAAAATGTAAAGTTGTACGCGTCAAATTAATTTTTTGAAGGACTAATTGATAATTAATTCACAAGCAAATATTAAATAACAATTACTTAATGCTAAACCGAACGAACAAAAGGGCCTAATCCAAACAATAATCTTACGTGATTCGCCTTCTGCACTGCAGCCAATTCATCCGAGACCCCTTCAAGTTTCAGTGTGTTCTCCATGTGAGCTTGTTCCAGTTCAGAGATCCTTCCCTTGTACTGAGAGACCAGCTGAGCAGACAGCTCCGCCTCCTGGGGAGAAACTCCGTCAAGAGCGTCCTGAAATATGATTGCAAGTATGTATATGCTTCTGTCAAACAAAGATCAGTGCAAGTTAATACGTGTAAAAGAGAAACAAACAATTTCTTGGGGAAGACCATCGGATCAAAGAAGCTAAGTTCACATTAGTAACATTAATTAAAAACAGAAGATCAAATATGAATTATTTTCACAACAAAACGTTCCTTTCTTTCTTGAAATACATCAACATAGTTCCTGTAATTCATGTTCCAAGAATTGAATTATATTACAGCACAAAAAAGGTTAAGCTTAACCTCAATTAAGCAATCGCAGAGCGTTACACCTCCTCCTAAAAGAGGCTTAGAAAAAAAAAAATCGCTCAGCCTTAAAAAGTTGCATAGGCCTACGCCACCATAGTTGATTTTGTGCGTGATGCTACGCCTAATCATTTCAAATTATGTCTACAATTAGCATCTAAATATGAATATTTTGGCGTACTATGCCTGCTAAACTTGACGCTGAGCATATAGAAGTAATCTATCAGGCTGTACTTGAAAGCTCGATATAATAGTGCAAATCGAAATAAATTAACTTAAATCATTACATTAAGCGAAATGTTTGATATTCCTTCAGAGTCTCCAGAGCTTGAATCCTTTTGTCGAGCAATCTCTGTTTTTGACTTCTCCACACACTGGGCCGCTTCTAAAAACTTCTGTCCCTGAGCCACTAAATCCTATTTCAAGCATTCAAAAAAATAAATGACCAATTAAACCCAAAAAAAACTACCAACTAAAAAATTAAGGCAAAAGATTTGTCAAAACAACTTACAATATAATATATATCAGCAACCGAAAAAATATTAAAGCAAAACAATTCAAATAAAGAATTCAATTTCAATATCAAGTCAAGCAAAAATAATCGAATCTAACTTCCAAATGATCTAAATCGCTAAATCGCTAATGCGCTAAACAATGGCATGGATTTCAGTCGTCAAATATCTATTCTCCGCCTTAAACGTCTCAAATCTGTTTGATTGTATGATTCAACTATGAAGAATGAACATAAAATATTCAGAACAAGTCAAGTAAAAATAATCAAAACCAACATTCAAATGTTCGTTAGAAGCAATCTGTGGCATCGCATTCAGTCTGCCTTCAACTTCTAAAGCATGTTTACAAGTTGACCTAAGCTTACGCTGTTTGTGAGTCGCAGGAGATCAAGCTCCTGCGTCACTCGCTCAAGTTCCACAGACTTCTCAGCAGCCACCTTCTCTAGCCTTTCAATCTCAGCCTTCTGGGACTCTGCTTCCTCAGATGTTTGGTGCGGCACGCATTCTGTTAACTAAATATCGACCAACCAACTACATGGAACCATGGCCTATTGCATCGTCATTTGCAAATGGTATAAACCAAGGTTAATTCTGCCAGATAACTGAATCGTAGGACACAGAATAGAGAAATGAAACAAGTAGAAAAGATAAACAAAACGTGACCACTATATGACAGGGCGCAGTGAAGGGCTTTTACTGGAATCAATTAATTCAATCGAGTCCAAAGTAGACAGACGAAAGTGAATGAGTGTAAGCAGAGCGAGCAACGAAAACAACTCACATGGGATGAACAGTCACTGGAGCCCTCAACGATCAGTGCCAGGGAGCACTTGGCGCACGACTGGCCCTGCAGCCGGGCGATCTCCTCCTTACACCTCTCAAGCTCAGCGCACAACTCCAACTGTGCACCATCACCTGAAGCCTAGACGCAAACTTAAAACTTAGTTTACATCTATTTTCAAACATCGTCAAATTTCCGAATACATATCAATCATTAAAATAATTCTCAAATTAAACTACAAGATATTGGCAGGCATATGTGTGCAACTGTGTATCGATTCCTTTTATTCAATCCATCAACAATACGAATTCGTGCGTGGACACTTGCGCTTTAATTCTCTTCATACATTAAACATCTAATTTCTCATTAAATTCTTACGAAAAAAAAATTCAATTTTGTAGGCAACGATTTGCAACGAACTCATACTTATTACACATTTGGGTTCATAATTCGAATGAAGTACCTCCGTTCCGCTTCAAAATCTATTTTACAGAGGATAGCTGTAAAAGAAATCAAATGATCAAGCAATGATATTGCGCATATATATTCATTACACAATAAAATAATATGGGTAATTGCATAACGTATATCATCGCCCAACTAAAGGGACTACCCGGCTTTTCTCTAAACATCCATTTTGACCTATTGGCCTCAGCCTGTTAATTTACAACTGCATCGACAAGGAAAATCTTACATTTGAGACACTCTGCTGTGATTTGAGACGATCCATTTCTTCCTTGATGTGATTAAGTTCAATGGACTTGGCCTTAACCTCTTCACCGCGCTGTTCCAGCTGCATCAACAACTCCGATGTTCTCTCACTCTGATCGGTGGTTATGTCCTGCGAGCCAAACTGAACAGCTTGTCATCACAACAACAGAATCCAAACTATTAAATCATAATCATGACTTTAATAATCAGAAATTGATGCAGTATTATGCTTCAACAACAGTTGTGTAAAATGAAGCGACCGAATAATTTCTTCAAGAACTGTGGTACGTATTAAGCATTGTCAATTACGTGTAAATTCTAACCACACTACCGTAACTAGAATTCAGCTATAAACGTTATTATATTAACTTACATTAGGTCAGAATTTAGCTGCTTCGTGTCGATGATATTGTATGCATTATGTAATACAAATAATAGAACGTTTTGATATCAGAATGTTTATTTATTTAAGCAATATACAATCAAATCAAAAATGAAATTGACTAGCCTCATATGATCTAAGAAAACTATTGCTTTAAAAAATAGTGTACAAAAATAGCCTTCAGAGATCAAATTGTTCAATAAAAAGAATATTGGTTGGATTCAAAACAACGCAGTAGACCAGAGATCTAAAGAACAGCGTAGATATACCGGGATATGTGGCTGCTTCTTACCAACTCAGACTTCTGAAGAGAATCCTGATTTTTCTCAGATAAGCTTTTGATTAGATTGACATTGTCGCCAAGGGTTGCCTGAAGTCTGTCTATCTCCTCCCTGCAGTGTTGCAGCTCTGCCTCCGCAGTGGAAATATGTAGTTGCTTTGCCTCAGCCTCCTGTAATGTTACAACACCTTATAGCATTTGCTTCATGAACTGATTAATTAATGTTACAATGCAATTTAAGGCGAAAGTCAAACACTACAGTTAATGACACGCATGATGAAGATCACTAGAATAGGCACTAAAAAAAGTTAAAAAAATCGTAATCTTGATAAGTTTACAAAAGAATGGTCAGTAACAATTAATGGATACCAAATACCTCTTTCACGTTATAAGAATTTAAAATGTACGAGTATTGGAATGAGCGCATTTAGCAGGTAAGTTAAATTAAATTGGTCATACAGCGTTATGTGAGGATTTCAAAGATTCCAGCTCTTTGTGAACGTTCTCCAATTCGTGAAGCCTTTCTTTATTTGAGTTCTCTAGTCGAGTGATTTCATCATTGGACTTATTCAACTCATGGGCAGCATCAGCATGACTCAGTGACTGATGATCCTCATCCTGGAATGCAGATCGATACATAGAGATAACTTCAACAAGGCTATATATTCTGAAAATTGAAACAAAACAGTCACCCTCCGTCCCAGTAAAACACAGTATACCATACCTATCCAGCGTTCAAAATCACAAAAGTATTTTAACAAGTTTAAATCCTAGAAAGGAGTCAGTTGGGTGTGCTTACTCTTCTAGAATAAGTATACCCAACCTTCATATTGCTATGATTGAGTTAATCGCAGCAATACAACTAGGAGAATAAACACGCAAGCTCAGCACGCTAACTTAAGTTGCTTCAGTGGTCGCAGTATGTCGAGTTAACTCCAGCTTCAGGTTTCATAGAGTCCAGCTAAACCATCCAGCTAACCCGTTTAGATTACATACACAGTCCAGCTAAACCATCCAGCTAACCTGTTTCAGTTGGCGCAGTGTGTCCAGTTCTGCCTGGACGCGCTGGAGCTCAGTCGTGCGCTCACCCTCCAGTGTTACCAGTCGATCATTCTCCGCTATCAACGTTTCCAGCTGAGCTGACAGGTCGGTAACATTCTTGCTCTGGATCGACAGCTCCTCCTGCAAAAAGCGCCAAATGTTTTAAAACAAACTTAAATTACATCTTTCAAAAAATCAGAGATGAGGCTGATGCAAACGGTACCTCAATTACGCTAAGCATTGTGGTAATACAATTACCGATATCAAACACAATGAACACACTAAAAAATTATTAGAATTCAAAAAAATGCTATTAAAGATTGGTTTCCAATCTACATATTAACCAATGTACTACAATCGCCCTCGCATTATGTGGATTGGTCAGCAAAGATGACAGTCGGACGTTCCGTTGTCAACGGTGTGCACACGGGCGCCTGACCTGCAGCTGTGGTGCAAGGGTGAGACACTGCCTACATCTCTGTGGGATAGTGAGGGAGTTAATCTACATATTACAGGAACCTGAACATTTTTAAGCAATCCTATAAAAGATTCCCTAACAATGGAATGCTTAAATTAGGACTAGAGGTTTGCGTTAAAATTTAGGGTTAGTTTAGGATTAAGGTTCACGATAGGTATGCTTCGCGATGTTACATTGTCTTTAGTAAGATTGCCCATTTTTGTGCTGAATTACACATTCTCGGTCAAAAAAAACCAGTCAAATGAAAGTATAAAAGGCGATACTTTGTAACCACACATCTGCATTCCTTACAGCGTAGTTAGGGGGCGCAGCCTCGCTCTGTTCCACCGCCGCAGTCTGCGTCACTTGATGCGATTTCTCCGTGAGCGCCACCTGGAGTCGCTCCAGTTCCTCCTTGCACCGCCGCAGCTCCTCCGCCGACTCGGCAAACTGAGAGTTCTGCGCCTCCAACGCCTGCACGCCAACCCGTTCAAGCACCACAGTTCTTTAATCTGCATTCAACTTCCTGTCAAGGTCTTACTGCAATGTGCTTATAGTGTCCGTAGCCCTGGTTTTTTATGAATAAAAGTGTAGATATGTCTTGATACCTATTACAATCAAATTGATACGATTCCATAAGATTTCATTATAAACTTTCCAAAAAGACTTTTCTAATATGCTTACATGAATTAAGAATCCTGAAATTCGAACCCTTAAACACAATTGGTCAAACCTACACGTCCAGAATCCCCTATGCTCTGCCATGGATCATATAAAACAATCTTTTATAGCCATTGCCAACCCAGTTATGAAGCAAAACTTGCAGCCATTGACACTACCATGAAACAATAATTTGAAGCCATGGCTGATCCCGCTACGTAAAAAAATCAGCATCCATAGCTGACCCTATCGTGAGCCAACTTGACGCCGCTCAGCTCATCGCTCATCCTCTTCATCCGCTCGTCCTTCTCCAGGTGGAAGCTCTCCAGGCACTGCACCTCCGTCCTCGTCTGCTCCAGCTCTGCTGCCACTCCGGCGTACTTCTCCAGGTGGACTCCCTCCAGGCGCTGCACCTCCGCCCTCGTCTGCTCCAGCTCAGTCATTACTCCAGCGTACTTCTGCGCTAACTCTTCCTGATCCTGCTCAACCCCAAAAACACCCGCAGGCAATTGACCATTTGTAGGGAACATGCCATCATTGGGAAATAAATCTTGTAGAGGAAAAAATCGTCAACAGGAAATAAACTATACAAAAAGAGTAATATAAAATAGAGATAAAGAGATAATACAGAAAATAAAAAGAGAGATATAAAAAAGAGAGATTTTCATAATAAAAAATTTCCGCAGAAAATAAACCACAAAATAAAGAACATCAATTTGGATACTTGCTAACAACCAACCGTAGATTTTCAACCGGTTACTTGTGAAAATTGTAAAAGACCCAAAAAATTCTTAGGACTTAATACCATGCAGTAAAATAAGTCATCTTTGTATACCTCATCAAGAAGTCATTTGTTGCTAAATTATTCAGTGTCTTCAAAAATAAGAAAGAAAACTTTTAATGAAATCATACCTGTTACATGTTGTATTTGATCAGAGCTCTAAAAGTCAATTGTCTATTCTTCTAAAATATTTTAGCATTTACGTCAGTGTCAGGGCTAATTATACTTCTTAAATACAGCTTACATACAAAGAAAAGTCGCATGGACTCACATTGCTGAGGCCATTTTCGACAAAGCTGTAACATAAATACAACGTATGCCATTACACACTCAAATGATAAGCCTTGCAAACGTCTCGACTTAGCAATACATCAACCACAGCAATCGCTTGAACATATCTAAATTATATCATTGCACGAAAAACCTAAGCTTTCATTAAGACAACATAATTTCTACTGCAAACTTTGCTAACCAAAATGGCTTCTATGTGTTAAAATTCTAGAACCAAACTGTTAATACTTTCATCTGTCACATACTATATCATAAACCGATTAACATGCTGCAACGCTGCCTACCCATTGCCCTGAGCGTTCTTTAGGTAGTTCTCTTCCGTCTTAGATTTCACCGACTGCATTGACACACACTCATCTCAATAACTTTATAAAATTTAAAATAATTGCAATCACATAATACATTTGAATAAACAAATGATATGTGTGCATTTCTAATAAATGAAAAAGATATACCTGCAGAATAAAATTTAGAAACATTCAAACAGTCAATAAACACAAACTATTTCACATCATGCCCAAGAGATCAATGGCTACGGTACAATACAGAATTTTAACCGCACCTGCGAAAAGAATTCAAAAACTTAAAAAAAAAGGTATTTCGCATCATGAGCCCGAATTAATAATAACTACCCATTAAAACAGAATTGCATATACTGCTGCACCAAAGAGGATGCCAGGAAGGCACATGCCTGCAGTTCGAGCTCCTTGTCGTGCAGCAGCTGCTGCAGCTGTCCAAACTTGCTGTCAAACAACTTTGCGTTCTCCTCCAAACCAAACACCAACTGTTCTCTCTCCTGCTCACCACAACACAACCACTACATTATATTACCCGGTGCTGTCATTCTGCGCATCTCTACAACGCTCACTAACCTCCTTACTACAATCACCACAGCACAATCACCACTCACGCCCGCTTCCATGTATATCTTTCCTACTGACCACAGCACAACCACTACACTGACGACCACTTTCATACAGCGCATCTAACTGGGACCTTGCAAACGATAAATGTATGATGGTTCTGTGCGTAGGGTAAAAGGATCTACTATTTGTTTACTGCGCTAAAGAAAATCAATTTGATCTTCAGCTATAAGTCTCCTATCACACAATAGTTGAAGCCATTGACTGAGCTTGCCACAACTTCAATACTAAGCTCTAAATCCACTAGCAATAGAACCAGAAAGGAACTAAAAATAATAAAAATAAAATCAATGAACTGCATGATGAGACGTTCAATACTCATTACGAAAAGAGATTGAGAGTGAGCTACTAGCCTGCAGCTTGGCCTGACAGGCCTTCAGCTCGACATTCTGCGCAACCGCCTTCAGCTTCGACTCGGCCTTGGAGAGCTCCTCGGAGACGTCGCGAAGCTTCTTGCCGTACACCGACTCAGTTTCCCTCTGCACACAGCCAAGCTCATTGGGACGCACATGCTCATGAAAACTTGACTCAACAGTGTTTGCAAATGAGCAGATATACAAACACTCTCATTCAGTCCAGTTTTCGCATGCAGCGTGAAAACTTATGTAATCAATTGTAATTGTAGTTAAGCATATATGTTCAATCATCAGCACGTCTCGCTTTCGCATGCAGCGTGAAAACTAGATCAACGACACTTCATAGAAGATGGTTAAATTTCTCAAATATTTGTCATACTAAACATTTCTGATATTAAATCGTCATAAAATTACAAAAAAATTCATTTAAATCTAACTGAAGCATCATCATAACCATATCATAGAATGCCGATTGCTCCCACAACACAACCTTAGCAGCAGATAAAGAGATAACTTGACCTGACCATAGCTCGAAAAAAGACTTAAATAATGATTTAATACATTTTAATTTCCGAAAGTAAAGAAAAGGATATTGTCAGAAAATCGCAATTATCGTCCATCGTCAATTATCAGTTACATCCATGAATTGAATCGTAGTCATACAGTTAACAAGTCATGCTCGATGAACTGACTGACGTAAGTGTCGTGGTTGATCTATGAATTAAATGAAGCCAATACAAATGAACACCAACACACCATAATGTTAAGGAGTACACAGTGCGCTAAAGATAACTAAAGATAATTTAGGTCATAATATTTTCATAATAATTTGTGAGATAAAAAAACCACAAAAGAACTGACGAGCTTGCCGTCGAGTTTCCTCATTGCCTCCTCATTCTGCTTGAGCTTCAGCTCGACGCCCTTCTTGGCGTTGTCGCTCGAGTTGAGCAGCATCGAGTTGTGCATTATGCTGTCCTCCAGCACCTTCACCTTCTGGCGCAGCTGCTCCTCCACCGGGCCACCCGCCACGCCCCCACCGTGAGCTTGTCTGAGTCGCAAACAAGTTCACCAACCTTACAGCATCACCTTTGTCTTGAGTCGCAAACAAGGTCACCAAACCTACAGCACACCGTGAGCTCGTCTGAGTCGCAAACAAGGTCATAATTAAACACTTACAGCCTACCGTGGGCCTTGTGTTGCCGAGCTGCACACAAATCTTATGCCAACATCATGTTGCGTAGGACCGATGAACAAAAACAAAAATGTTATATAGAGCTCCATGATGAACTCGCCAGTCACAATTCAAAAATTTTTCTGCACCGCAGGGATCATGCTCGTTCATTTAAAAGAACAAAAACAGTTATTTTGTAGCGCATCAATATAGACCAGTGATCAATGATCAATCTAAACTCGAGCAAACAAAATAACAATCCAACGTCGACACAAGACCAAATTCAAGTTTTTGGAGGTTTAATGACTGCGTGCAGCAACAAAGATTATCACAGTTCAAAGAACAGCCCCCTCTTCTTTAATTGTCTATTACGACTCGCCCGGGGAGCTGAGGGCTTCAGACGTATTCTCTTTTTACCCCTTTCTTCAAGGGTGATCAAATCAAAGCCCCATCACACTGACTGCATCTGTACGAGTGCCTCCTTCATCTGTCTGTTCTCCTCTGACAGCTGTATGATCAGCTGCACCTGCCCATCACCCCCCCCCTGACTGCCCCCACCCCCCTGGCTGCCTCCCCCCTGGTGCGCGCCCCCCCCTTGGTGCTGCGCGGTGATGCGCGTCAGCTCGGCCTGGTGCTGCACGTGAGAGTGCTGCATGCGCGCCTTCAGCGCCTCGTTCTCCTGAGTCTGCATCACCGCACCACCGCCAGATACTATTATATCAATAACATAAATAATATTATAAATAGTATTGCTTTTACTACATGCCTACATTTGCATAAGCCTGTTTCTATTAGTGCCTAGGTAGGAATGCTTTGATAAGAACAGTAAACAAGTTCTTATATACATATTACAAACACAATATAAATAGTAATGTTTTTGCTACAGACATATTATTCACACAAGCCTGTTTCAATCAACGCTTTGACAGCAAGCACCAGGTAAATAAATAAAAAGAAATTTGAACCAGCTTGACAGCGACAGATTGACATCGCCAAAAATAAGAACCTTATCAAGCAAGATTTATTAGACTAATAGATGATTAACAACGGACGACAGTTAATTAGTAAATATTCGATAAGCGTGCTTGCCTTGGCGATGAGCTGTTGTTGGGATGACTTCTCAACCGTGACAAGCTTCTGATGAAGTCCAGCCGACTCCTGACGAAGCTCAGCGTACTTGCTATTGGCTGCCTGCAGCTGCGCTTGCACTGTCAACCAACCGATCACAGAGCTGCATTAGCATTAGTTGCAATCATCACCCAATCAATAGCTAATCGCTGAGAAATAGTCCTTTTCTGTGAGAATTAAACAGGTAATTGTTATAGCAGTAAATTGCGAATTCACAAACTTCAAACTATTGCCTTTTTTTTCATTAAGTTTATACGGATAGATTTTGTTTAATTCATATTATATTGCTCAAATCATATTTAAACTGTTTAAATTCTATTTTATAGTATTACAGAATGTGATATTTGATCATGAACTAAAATTTGTTTCGAAGTTGCTAATTCACAACATTACTAAGAGAATAAAATATCTACATTCCAAGTATATGAGCAGTACAGGAAGCAGGGCAGAAATGCATTCTCAATCGCAGGTTCATGACATTCAGAGCCATTTTGAAGCGCAATATCACACAGCCAGGCACGACTGAATTCTCAAATACTTACACCACAGGTAGTCTCTCCATTAATAGTTGTATAAAATTTGCCTTGTTTGATGCGTAAGCAAGATACAATCTTTTTTCTGTACGGTGACAATTTTCTTCAAATGATTTCCCACACGTCGAATGGAGACCAATGAAACGTAATTTGCAATGTAAATTTTATTATATAGCGATCGACAACTGCGAGAAGAAAGAGAATAATAGTAACTAATTGAAGGAAGCATACATCCATGCAGAGCCTCGTCCTTGTCCTCGAGCTGGCGCCTCAGAGTCAGCACCTCGTCACCCTTCTGACTGGCCTGTACACAGCACCAGCACTGCCATCATCACGTTCTAACACATCGCGGGCTCCATTTATACAGCATCTAAAGAAAATCTTCATCTTAGACCCACAAATCTTTAAAAGCTTCTAAAATTTATGTAGTATAATCTGAAGAACAAGCTGAAAAGAATTTGTTACAAAGTTGCTAAATTGAATATTGAATCCTAACGATCCCAACTGGCTAGTTTGCCTCGGTCTTGATCATATGCCAAGCTTCTAGATAGATTTATAGAGAAAAAACGGTATTATCCTAAATAAACTTCATGATATTATATATTATATATATATAGA
>JAQIWG010000198.1:0-41120 GCA_034695025.1 Chamaedrilus cognettii | reverse complement strand
TAATCACAACCTAATTAATAATCACAACCTAATTAATAATCACAACCTAATTAATAATCACAACCTAATTAATAATCACAACCTAATTAATAATCACAACCTAATTAATAATCCAAGCTAATAAATTTAAAACAAAACATTACAAATTTCATTAAATAAAACTAAGTAGCTTCTGATTACAAATTGACTACAATTTAGACTGTGTAAAAAACAAGCAATACGGTACTCAACATACGGTACTTCCTGCGTGAACCGCGCGGTTCATGCAGGAAGTGCTATCTTTGTTGCAGTAACTAAAATGGATCCGTGGACAGAAATTATCGCAGAGCTCCTTGCCATATATAAACTAGAGCGGACAGACCTTCTCGTGCAGGTCCTTGTTGTAGTGGACCCTGTAGTGGGCGGGCGCCTGCTTGTAGAGCGGCTCATGGTTGCCGTACACTGCGCGGTCCACGTGTTTCTTGTCGTGCGCCCAGCCAGTCGTCGTGCGGTACAGCTCCTTGGGGACGACCTCCCCATGACCCGCGAGGATCGGAGGGACGGGGTTCAGCTGAACACTCTGCAGCCATGAGGCCACTCATGCGTGTCAAGCCTTTTCACTTTTAGGGAAAGTTAATTTCTGTAACATGCATTGGGCGCAAATTATTTAATGTTCAATTATTATTCTAATTAATAAAAAATCTAATTTAGCTTCTGAGACGTCAATGAAAACGCGAGTTCTACTAAATATTTTAGATTTTCTGTCGTAAGGAGATCCAGAGCTACAACAATATAATGATGGACGCACACTACAATAGAACATGTAATGCAAGATATAATTGATAACGCGAATTGCGAAGTTGAATCAGCTATTCTAAGATCGAATAAATTTAGACTGATAATATACAGTCAGTTTCTTGTTAAAATGTAGTTACACTGAGGCTCTTAATCTAGGAACAAACCCTAAAGTTGGTGCTGGGGAAGTAGTATCCGGGTCTCCAGTGGTGTCCCACTCCGG
The DNA here is from genome assembly GCA_034695025.1 of Chamaedrilus cognettii. NCBI lineage: Eukaryota > Metazoa > Annelida > Clitellata > Enchytraeida > Enchytraeidae > Chamaedrilus > Chamaedrilus cognettii. The sequence continues at coordinate 40,123 of JAQIWG010000198.1, read as the reverse complement.
AGCTCGTCTGGAACAAATCCTGACGCACGTCCGTAGCCATCCTCGCATTGTTTACTGGCGTCGTCCTAGGCAACCGAGCGGATGCACTAGACTGCGCTGTGCTTTTTGATTAAAAGGATTGAAATTAATAGATAGGCTCTTTAAGAACAAAAATTCGCAAGGTCAACAGTAAATCAAAGGTACATGTTGGCTTATAATCCACGGCAAGCCAACGATAAATCAACGATGAATCAACGATCGATAAATCAACGGTAATTAAGCTGTCGGTAGCAAAATTGAGTTGTCGGCTGCAAAAAGTATGTTGTCGGCAGGAAATAGTAAGCTTGTCTGCAGCATAACTCGGTTGTCGGCAGGAAATAAATTGTTGGCAGCAAAACAGTTGCCGGTCGCAAGAATTGTCGGCAGCAACGAAACGAGCATATTGACATAAAATTTATAAATATATATTTATAAAAAAAACATTAATTCTACTAATTGGATTTTGGGAAAAATATGGGACCCCGTCCCCACATCTAACTTTCCACTTTAATCATGTACAAGATGTAGCATTCAGGCTACTCCAATCATTCTTATCCGCGAATGCTCAGCTCAGTCGAATACAAGTAGTCCTATACAAACGTAAACGACGTGTCGATCGACGAAAAAAATTTAATTGGGAGGGGGTCGTTCAGATTTTGGGAACGAACGCTGTGTACCCCCACTTTAATTAACCAAACGTGGCGGTGCGCAAGGCCTGACCCGAAATAACCGAGTCCTGCAGGATGATTTGTCAATGCTTTGTGCATTTGCAGTTTGGATCCGCGGTGCAGCCTAGGCTTAATGTATCGTCAGTCGTCACCAATGACGTCATTGGTCGTCACAGTATAAGCTACGTACAGCGTGTCCAATTTGGCGCATACACCGGGCACGTGTGCGTAGACATTGTACGTTACATGTACAATGTCATGTAGGCCTGTTACATACATGGTCTACATTGAAGACTTGGCTTGCATGTAGGATGGCAAGGCCTCATCTTGATAGCCTAGCCAGTCGTAGGGACCGTTCACATAATAACTATTATGGCCTAATAACGCCAAAAATATTTTTACCTCATCGATGTACATCTACGCCGTATTATTGGCACATATCCAAGATATATGTACATTGGAGTTCTTCAAATTGTCAGATTCAGGGTTAATTAACGTCGTTTGCCATGCAGAATGAGGATGAATTCAATAACCTTAGCGGTATACCGTAGTTTAAAGTTTAATATTCAAAAAATATATTTGCTACGCGACGTAGGCGTACGGGATATTTTGAGCTCACATTTGTGGGGGGGGGTGGGGGTGGGTATCAAATAACAATTATTTTCCCCTACCCACCCACTCCTTGTATCGGGTTAGAAAAATTATTTTCACATACCCAATTACCCATCCTCAATAAATTATTAAGCGTTCTATTTGAACGTCCCTCAATCCAAGTAAACCTGATGTACGTTCCATAGTCCGCGCGTTATGGAGCTGTTACTGTATCTGATGCACATTGTAACTCTATATGTGTAGTAGGCCTGTCTGGACTCCAAACATGTGCGCAGCAGCAGCATATATTAATTAGCATACAGCTGCGTGTACGCCTACAATGCAGTCCATTGACAAGCATGAGAACACAGTCTAAGTAATTATACAACGCATGCGGTCTATACCCCTCTAGAATCTAACCTGACTTCAGCGTATAGAGACATTGTAGGTCTTGTCTCGCAGCGTAGCAAAGTTCTACCGAGCGCTGAGCACTGTGCAGCCCATACTGTCGCGACGAAGCTATACTGCATACGACGCGTCAAAGTTGGCACGACGTGTCATGCGTTCTGCCAAAACCCAGCGAGCCGCTGCAAACTCACGACTTTCGATTCTTCACAGACCACAGAGCAATTTCACCCAACGTAGACTGGTCTGAAAGTCTGACGAGGCCTCAACAGCTACTTCTCAGAAGGTTCGACCGTGCGACTGCCAAGCCGTGTCGACCAGAGACGCAAGTCAGTTCTCCACGAAGTACCCTTGCCTGAACTAAGCCAGCATGGGCAGCAGAGACGATGCGACAGGCCCCGGGGACCAAGTGACCAGGCACGGGGCGAAGGAGGGACAGGGGGGCCGGGGGGCTGAGGGGGAGGCGGGGGGACTGAAGGGCCAGGGGGCCGAGGGGGAGGCGGGGGGCCTGAAGGGCGGGGGGGATGAGGGGGAGCTCGTGACCCCCCCCGACATCGAGAGACTGAAGCAGGTGGACGGGTACCTGTTCCTCTATGAGCCGGAGATCTCTCGTCGGTAGGCGCTCCCTGGCCGCAATCAACTTACCTCGTAGCTGTTATTTATCTTTTAAATTTGTGTCAATATTGTGTTTTTTAAAGTAGACAAAAGAAAATTCACGAATATTAAATAGCCCGCAATGTCATGTCATAGTAACAAAATTTGTATCTTGTGATGGTAGGCCTGACCTATCGATACATGTGGACCTAATTCTTGATAGAATGCTCAAAATGCTCAAATATTGGACTCAGTTTTTCTGTGCTTCTATCGAGTAGGCTGCCGTATTTCGCCTACTCCTTAAAAAACGAGTTTTTGACCCAATAGTCCGGCTGATGTAGCCTAAAAGAAACGAGAACACAATGACACGTTAAGACGTCATTGCAATGGTGAACTTAGGTGAACTGAGTTGTAAAAGACTATGCTCCCGCTTTTTCAAATCTGATTTTAAAAAACAATGATCAAGATAAATGCAAGTCACAAAAGTAGGCTTTTGCTTTCATGAGACAAATTTTTTGTGATGCACTTTCGAGGAATGGGCCTCAGTTTAGCTTGTTCCTCAGTCTTGTCATAAATCAACGCGAGGATATTTGTTGAAAAATTTGTATCTTGTGATGATAGGGATAGGGAGATTTTGAGGCCAATAGGTCTCAAAAATGTGCCTAAGCAGAAGTGCAGTCTGCTTTGAAAGATCACAAAATGTCCCCTAAAACTTCCTTAATTCCCCTCACAAATCATGCTCTGTTGTAGCCTAATGGCCTAGACTCTAAGCCAAAAACATGAAGGCACCCAAATTTTTCCATCGCTCTAGCTTCCAGGCCCTACAGCGATTGAAAAATATCCATCGCCTGATGGAAAAATATTCATCGCCTGCCTTGTTTTCCAACCCTTGAGATCTCAGCAGCGTGCTATTATAGCCCTATGGCCCACATAAATGTACCAGTATAGCTATGCTACATGTAGGCCAGCTCAGACGCTGCGGTGTGAGCCCTGTGCGGCATAGTTCATTCACCTCACGTAGACTACTCGGTCGGTCTGCGGATTGGCCTACTACTGGTAGGCACGTGTCTGGCACTTCGGCACTCACTGGTGCCTCGACCGCGTGTCTGCCCTGCCACGTGCCCTGCCACGTGCTTTGCTGCGTGACAGCATCAGTCTGCCTAGTTGTTTACAGCACGGCGAGCTGATTCTAGACTAGAGATTTTTGTATGTGATCATGTATTGCACAGGCCTAGGCTAACAGCCCATGCAATACTTAATTATACATGACAGATCTCAATTTTTGGCTTTGTTACTAATTGCTGTTTAAATAACATTTTTATGAAATAATGCAATATGAGATAACTGTACAAGTGCACGCGATGTCATGTCCAATACCTGACCAGAACTTACGACCGGGCAGTGGGAGGTTTTGTAGTTTCGTAAAAGTTTTGCCTCTGCCAAAACTCTGCAACATTGTCATAGAATTTTTTTTTTTATGTTAAAGTTAATATTCACACTTTGCAACTGAAAATTGATTATCGCGATATTTATGTTATGTTGCTAATTATTTCCTATACAATTTCTGCAAATACAAAATAAAGTCATTTGTTTTTGACTGAGTTATGACGATTTTGCTGGAAGATTTTTTGTGACTCGCTCTGTATACCCGAAATGTAAAATTGTGATTCTTAACTATGCAGGTGCTGACTTTACAGTAGAAACCTGCTATGCTTATATAGTATGCTTATACTCAACATAACTCGACGAAGTCCACGTTTAACTGAAGGTGTGTTGTGTTGCCAGATATAGGTGTTTCGCTTGCCATGTTGCCAGATAAACGTGTTTCGCGCGTTGCGTTGCCAGTTACGGGTGTTTCGTTTGTCATGCTGCCAGATAGATGTGTTTTGTGCGCTGCGTTGCCAGTGACTGGTGTTTTGCTTCCCATGTTGCCAGATACATGCAGTGTTTTGCGTGTTGCGTTGCCAGGTACGGGTGTTTCACGCGCCAGCTCGCCGCGATAGAGGCCGCGGAGGGTTTGGACGCGTTCACGCGCAGCTACAGTGAGTACGGACTGCACGCGCGCGCTGACGGCTGCGCGACCAGCAGGGAGTGGTGTCCGGGCGCAGCGAGGCTCTACCTCTACGGGGATTTCAGTGAGTCCGAGGATGATGAGGATGATGATGGTGCTTGATACTGTTCCGTCTGACATAGTGCGTAATTATGATTTGTTGAATGAATAAAGTAATTGAGTTATAGGCTGCATATAAGGCGCTTGCATTAGTAATAAGAGGAGCTTTCGAAATCAATTGCTGATTTAAAGTGTTTGAGATAAGAAATGGGTTATGCAAGTGCTCTGAGAACTTCTGTTGGCAAAGCGGAGGGCGCAGCTTCATCTTTGTAACACTTCTGTGATTTAAAATAGTAGACTAAATGTAAAGTTAATGACGCGTGATATCGTACTTACCAATTACCGCCAGTCTCGCAATAACATGGTGCCCGAGAGGGAAATATGTGATGATTAGGAAGGAATGTTTGATGTGTCACTGACAGACGGCTGGGTGAGGGAAGAGTACAACTACACAAGACTGGATCATGGCAAGTGGGAGCTGACGATCTCTCCAAGTGAGGATGGGTCTGGCTGTCGAATCAAACACAACTCGGTCGTCAAGGTACGTGACAATATCAACTCTGTTCCTTTATTTCTTCTGCAGTCTTGTAAATAGGTCAGAAATCAAGCTTTGGGCTGTCTTATGACCAAGAGAACGCTAGAACTTTTCGGATACTCCTTGAACTGTATAGCCAGTAGAATTGTCTTCTGAATTGCAATTGAATATTATATGGCAGAAACGTTTATTGTCATTAGAATTGCCTACAATTGACAATTTTCAATTAAAATGCTAAGATGATGCTAATCATTAAATTAATTTGACGGCCAAATGATCCAAATCAACTGCAATGGATTTTTAATGTACTTTACGCTCTTGTTTTTGTTCTTCTACGGCTCCGTTAATGCTTCGTCAGTAAATTTGTGCTTAAGAGTCTGGGTTCCATCATGGTGAGCGTTCGAGCAGTGCACGCTACTATCAGATTACGTTTATATTTTTTGATTTACAGCATTCAATTATACTAGTATGTCATTCTATTGTGATTGAGTGAATATTCTGTGTCTAGCTGGTCGTGGTGACGGAGGGGGGCCAGCACCTGGAGCGCATCTCCCCCTGGGCCCCCTACGTGACGAGCTCCCCCAACACTGGCGTCTACGAACAGCGCTTCCTTAACCCTCCCCCTGAGCAGGTCTGCATGTAGCGCACCCTCTATTCTTGGCTAACTTTGTTCATCCATTATTGCATGACAGTTATGCATGAATTGCGCTGCGGTTTGTCAGCCTGAGTCTACTCCTACTTGCAAATAAACGAAGATCCTCACTCAGATCTACTACGCATCAACTTACTGATCACTTATTGTGATTTATTATGATCTATTTTACTGAATTATTGTTTTAATATTTGATTAATGTTATTTGTTCGTGAATGATTTCTTCAATATCACTCTTTTTCTATGCCTTAGCATGAGTTCGTCAGGTTACTACTTGCTGCGCGCTGCAGGTGTTTAAGTTCCGCCACCCCCACCCGCCCACGCCCCCCAGTCTGCGCATCTACGAGACCCACGTGGGAATTGCGTCGGCCGAGGGGAAGGTCGCAAACTACGCGCACTTCACAGAGCACGTGCTGCCGCGGATTCAGGACCTGGGTGAGCGTGATCTTGTGAACCCGCCAGTCATGGCTCATTTTGGCCAAAATGAGAGGGGAGGTTCAGCCTTCCCAACCCCCCCGTCTGTGCGAGCCCTGTTGCTTAGCAGTACAGTGTTGTACGATCGTGGATGCTGTGGAGTGCATTAGTTGTACCCTATAGACCTATACGCATAGCATTTTAAACTGCATTTCATTATTGATTCTTCCAGCTGTGGCAGTAACTTAACCGAGCAGTAGTTTCAGTGCGACCAGGAGTAGCAGTGTAAAATAAAAGCGTTTAATCGCTGTGCGTGTCTTGGTGACCTAACAATGTTGACAGCCTTTACGCTGTAACAAAGCACGCTACACGCTTCATTACAACATCCAGTATCAATGCTGCTTGCTTCATAGAGGCCTACCTTGCACAATGCATACATTTCCGATGGCGTCTTTTGGACACCGACGCGGAATATTATTATTATTATTATTATTATTGTTACTATTATTATTATTATTGTTATTATTGTTATTATTATTATTATTATTATGACTATCATTTTTTGTGCCGCTGCAGGCTACAATGCCATCCAGTTAATGGCAGTTATGGAGCACGCCTACTACGCCAGCTTCGGCTACCAAGTCACCAGCTTCTTTGCCGCATCCAGGTATCCCTTACCCCCTCACCCACGCACTTCTTATCCCCGACCCGGTTTTCAGGGTTTTAGGGAGTCTTTAGTTGCAGAAGCTGACAAGATTTAGTTGTGGTTCAGTTACTAGGTGAAGTGCTTGTATATGTTTAAGTCGCCAAGTTTAATTTTGCTGTAGTCGCTAGACTTGTCTTTGCATCGTTTGTTTGAGTTGTAGGTTTGAATATGCCTCGGTCGCTAGACTTGACTGTGTTTTGTGTTTGGTCATGTTTCAGTCGCTACGGTCTCCCAGACGAGCTGAAGGCCCTGGTGGACGCCGCGCATGCACGCGGTATCACGGTCCTGCTCGACCTTGTGCACAGCCACGCGTGCAAGAACAGCGCCGACGGACTCAACCTCTTCGACGGGACGCCCGGCTGCTTCTTCCACAACAACGGGCGCGGATACCATGACCTCTGGGACTCACGGCTCTTCAACTACACCGAGTATGGGCGCCCTGTGTTTCTTTACGTGTTCTAACTGTTGGCTACGCCATAATATTTAAGTTCAAATTTATTTTTTATTTCCTTGAATAATAGAACATTGGAACTTTTTTCTTTATTTACCTTTCCACTAGGTGTGGAATGGATGGATCCCAAGGACTAGTCGTTTACCAATGCAGTGAGAGAGAATAGTAAGAAGGCCTTCCACTTAGTTCATTTAAATTTGCTTACATGCACATAATATTTGAGAGCAGTGTTTATAGTAGTAGGGTAGTGCTACAGAATATAGGTCTCTTTCCCTCCGTCTGTGCCCCAACATGATTACGATGACATGAGAAACGTGACATTTTGCTTTTTTTACTTAGAAATTATTGAAATAGCAATTATTAATTCCGAATAAAAGCGTATTGAAGAGGCTTCCCCAGTCCTCCCTCTATCTGCCTGCCGCTGTGTGCAGATGGGAGGTGCAGCGTTTGTTGCTGTCCAACCTGCGCTGGTGGATGGATGAGTATCAGTTCGATGGGTTCAGGTTCGATGGGACGACATCCATGCTCTACCACAGCCACGGAATGGGTGCGCCCTCCCTGCCCGCTTTAAATCCTGCATTTAATAATCAGTTCTTTGGCATTTATTAAGGCGTTTCACCCTTTTTATTTTGCTTGCTCCACACTCTTGCGGGCGTTGGCTTGTTTGTCTCATTCACTTCATATGTTCCTGGAAACACACAAAGCAATAACTCTATTTTTGGTTAAACCTCTTTCAATTGCTGTGAAGCTAGAAGTGATACATGGTTTTTATTCTTTATTTTATGGACTTACCTTTACGACTGCGATTTACTTTGACTTTGTTTTGACTTCTGTCACTTATTGCATGCTAATCAATTTTGATTGAGTTACAATTAATATGAGTGGATTACTTGAAAAGTTAAGTGATCATTGCGATTGGTTGTGCTGTGATGGTTGTGGGTCAGGTCAAGGGTTCAGCGGTCACTATGATGAGTACTTTGGACTCAACACCGATACTGAGTCGCTCGTCTATCTCATGCTGGCCAATCACATGCTTCACCGCTTCTACCCCTCCGTCATAACCATCGCTGAGGTAAACCCTCACAGCACTTCTACCCCTCTTTCATAATCATGGCTGAGATAAACACTCAAAGCACTTCTACCCCTTTTTCACAAATTTTCACAAGATGAATTTTCATAGCAATAGTAAGGCTAATTGACTTCTCTTTGAAATGAATCACTTTGAAGTTACATCCTATTCAACCCTTTAGTAATTGGGTCATCTTGGCTTCTTGATCGTCATGTAGTTCTTCTCTTTTGTTGTGACTCGACTAGTCTTTTGTTGTAGTCTCAACATTCTACCCAGGTATTGAGGGAAATTTGAGAAACTTTATTATATAGACCTAGACATCACTAATGTTCTTCATCGCTTGTCAAATATTTTTCTGAAAATGTTTTCAGTTAGGCCTGTTTTTTGGTGTGTGTCTCAGGAGGTGTCAGGCATGCCGGCCCTCTGTCGCCCCGTGGAGGAGGGAGGAACGGGGTTCGACTACCGCCTCGCCATGGCCCTCCCGGACATGTGGATCAAGGTATCTGGAACCGCTTGCAAAGGATCAAGGAACCAACAATCGCTCACCAACATAATGTCCATAAATAACTCTATCAAGAGATTGGAATAGACCTCAGACGAAGAAGGCTTTTAACCCTTCTTCGTCTGACGCCGATGTCGTTTAGGAATGTCATAAAATTTTCAATAGCTTACACGAATATTTAGAATTGTTTTTGCATTTTGCACCTCTTATGCAACTGAGTCAGTACCTAAGTAATGGTTATCGTAATTCTACTGCAATCCAATGTTGTATTGATTTGGCAGAATATATGCACTGATGAGGGGGCGGTTGTGATGTCTAGTTACTAATGGATCGACGTGACGACTACTGAAGCATAGAGCAGCTAATGAGGGTGCTGGGGTGATATCTAATGTATGCTAATGAGGGTGCTGTGTGCTCTCTAGTTACTTAAGGAGCAGCGTGACGACGACTGGAGCATGGAGCAGAATGTATGCTAATGAGGATGTTAGGGTGGTATGCATGCTGATGAGGGTGCTGGTGTGGTGTCTAGTTGCTAAAGGAGTCTGGAATGATATCCAGTTGCTCAAGGAGCAGCGAGACGACGACTGGAGCATGGAGCGCCTCACGTGGACCCTCGTCAACAGGCGCCACGCGGAGCGCCACATCGCGTACGCCGAATCCCATGACCAGGCGCTCGTAGGGGACAAGACCCTTGCCTTCTGGCTGATGGATGCGCAGATGTACTGGTCCATGTCCGTGCAGTCCCCCCCCTCACTCGTCATCGACAGGGGCCTAGCGCTGCATAAGATGATCCGCCTCGTCACGCACGCGCTCGGCGGCGAGGGCTATCTCAACTTTATGGGTAAGCGTGGGGGGGTGAGATGCGGGGGTTGAGGTACCTCAACTTTATGGGATAGTGCTGGGCGGCGAGAGCTATCTCAATTTTATGGGTTAGTGGTCCTCAGTTTGTGGATAGAATCTTGTGAAGGGGGAAACTCAGCCTGAAATGTAATATTCTAAGGAGCAGTGATTTTACTATCACTGTTTCTATGATGACCCATAATGAATTTCAAACTATAATGCCCATTTTTGCTGTTGGTTTTGGTAGCGCCTCCTTCTAATGCTATTTCTTGTTTCGTTTTCTTTGAACGGATATTTTTCAACTGCAGTGGTGTGAATTGTTTTGAAATTATATCAGATAACTGCTTCGTCTGTTTTTGTCATTTTTATGGCATCATCGTCACCATAATGTTGGTATACCATTATTTTCTGATGTACAACGCAAGCGTTAATATATTGCTTGCTGCGGGCAGGCAACGAGTTTGGTCACCCAGAGTGGCTCGACTTCCCACGCGCGGGTAACGGGAGCAGCTACCACTACGCACGGCGCCAGTGGGGCCTGGTGGACGACCCCTGCCTCAAGTACAAACAACTCAACGACTTTGATCGCGCGATGAACCGTGCTGAGGAGCGGCTGCACTGGCTGTCCAGTCCACAGGCAGGCAGACCTTACGCTGATCTCAGAGCGTTTTTATGGACAAATTTAACTGCACGTGCACGCTTATGACCATAAAACAAGTCATTCCGTATCTCAATTTATGACTCTACTTCATCTTTTTTTTTTGTTCCTCAAGTGTGACTTCGATACAAGTTAACAGTGGTGACTCTGGGCATCGGTACAGTCAGCGAGTTATAAAAGTACATCGATTGTTGCATGCGTCTACACTGACATAGACAAAGTTGGGGCTTCTATAATACACTTCTTGGTATAACTATGCTATAACAGTATGGTTTGCTGCAGGCATACATCAGCAGAAAGCACGAGGACGATAAGGTGATTGCCTGTGAGCGCAATAATGTTCTGTTTGTGTTCAACTTCCACCCGACGAAGAGCTTCACTGACTACAAAGTGGGAGTTGAGCAGCCTGGCGTGTATCCTTCTCTCTCACTCACCATCATCTCATTAACATCTGAGTGAAAGGCTTTCATGTGAGTGAAAGGCTTTCATATGAAATGAGATAAGTCTATAGCAATGGGCACCTAACTATTTCAAAGTTGGTTAACTACTAACTACTTTTAAATTACTTTAAAGTATGGTTAAAGTAGTCCATCCCTGATGAGATGATGTTTTCTTGACTGTTCTCCTGAGAGGCAGTTGGATTGAGGACGGGAAATTAACTTTGTATGACATTCCGCTTCTCTTATATATTATGATTATTTTGAGATCTGTTTCTGTTCAGGTCCAGTTATCTACACATTTTGTTGAGGGCTAATTATGAAGATATTTTGTTTCTTTGAGCCGCAGCTGTGTTGCACTCTTTGACCGACTCGCTGTCAGATACACGATCTTGCTGAACAGTGACGAGTCTGTGTATGGAGGATACGATCTGGTCGACATGAGTGTCAAGTTTGCGACCGTGCCGGAGCCCTGGGACAATCGCAAGAACCACTTGTTTGTGAGTTGAACCATGATATTCTCTGATGCTGTTTGTCTTTGCTTCTGTAGTTTCTTTTTATTTCAGTTCCTAGGTTGCATCTTTCATCTGACATTGGTCAATGATCATAGATGTCTTGGTATTCCAAGGCTCAGTTTGTGTGTGTGTAACAGAGGCCTATATGCTCAATTTACTCACGTTTTGTACGTAACTAGTCTGCACGCTCTATTGCTTTCACACTGCATTGTATCTTGCACAATCTACATATTCTCAGTTTTTGTGCAGTGTTTCTATATTTTTACGGCGTGCGCCGATAGGCGAACGCCATATTGTTTCGGCCCGGTACCTTTATTTGTTTTTTTCTTTATTCATAAAAATTTTTCTTTTCTTTTCTTACGGATCTTTGGCTCATTCCCGGAGACTCTCCTCCTGACCTGTAAGTCTAGAATAAGGGTCAAAACATTTTTGCCGTCAACGAAAATGTTTCCAGCAAAAAAATTTAATTGTAAACATTGTGGGGGTGCCCGGGGGGCCACCGTACGCACTTTTGCATGAATCGCGATAACTTTTTTTACTATCAGTCGAATTTGCACGCTTTTTGCACCAGATTGTTCCACTTACTACTTACTCAAAAACGCCCTATACATGTTTTAACAAAATATTGATATGTAAGGTGGGCGAACGATTTTTATAAAAGTTGGTGGGGCCAAAACCTTTGTGCCACAATAACTCAGCCACCACTGAACGGATTTTGACCATTTTTCAGGGAACATGTGGACTAAGCCCGGATTATACAGGTTTGCTTGGATTTAGAAAAAAATGAACGGTGCCCCGGGAACCCCCCCCAGATTGATTTTTTTTTTTTAACTTCATCGTGGGTAACAACCTTGAGCGTTACAATTATGAAACCAGGGGGAAACATATATGCTATTGGGAAAAGCGTGTCTGGCTGAATAATTCATTTCGAAAAATTAAGGGGGCCTTGGGGGGCCATTTCATGCACTTTTTCAAGAATCGCGATAACTTTTTTACTATCAGTGCGAATTGCACACGTTTTGCACCAGTTTATTCCACTTACTACTTAGTAAAAATCGCCCTATATATGTTTTAACAAAATATTCATACATGAGATGGGCGATCGGTTTTTATAAAAGCAGGGGGGCCAAAACCCTTGCGCCACAGAAACTCAGCCGCCACTGAACAGATTTGGACAATTTTTTTGTGAACATGCGCACTAAGCCTGGATTATATAGCTACGCTTGGATTTGTACAAAATTAACTGTGCCCCCTGGAGCTCCCCAGATTTAGATTTTTTAAAGTTTCTCTATATCACAGAAAATGTGTTCAGTGTTCATGTTGTAGATGTTCGCCTAATCTTGCCAAAATGGGTAAATCCTGCAGTAAATTACAAAACTTGTGTTTATCTATTCGTGGGGGCCTGCACGTACGCCGTTTATGCACGAGTACTGTGCTTCCGTCTAGTTTAGTTTGTTTATAATGCAGACATCAAGTCAACATGCCTTTAAGTTGTATACGTGCATGTTTCATTGTATGTATGTGTCACTATGTTTCATTGTATGTATGTGTCACACAGGTCTATATCCCATCACGCGTCGCGCTGGTCTTCGTCAAGACTGCAGACAAGTGAAACGTCTAGTCGTCTAGTGGGAGCACTAGGCTTCATCATTGGACTCTACAAAATCATGCGAATAATGATTTCCTCTGGCTTTTGTTGTTGAATGCTTCAGTGTTCAACGCAAGTTACAATCGTTAAGGGTAATGGATAGCTAAGTCATTGTTTATGGTTGCTTTACCTTCAAGGCTTGACATGATGGAATCTGAGGAGGTTTAGAGAGCATTGCCGATGTGGCAGCAGGCTAATGCTGCATACTGATATATTATTCGGCCTTCAATTATGTATTTCGTAAAACAAAAACTCATTCGTAAAACAAAAACTCGTTTCATTGTATAGTCTGTTTGTTATTTTTGTTAAAATGGATCGAACGGTAAAATAAATGATTATGTCCGAATTATTGCGTTTGTAACAGTTATTTCACAATTCTGTCTAGCGATGTTAAAAAATTCATCTAATTCTGGATTAAAGGTTTTGAAACCAGATTAGGTAGGCTGAACAGTGTATGCATAGATGCATTAATGCAGTAACCATTACTTGCGCCTCTTAAGAAATCTGCTCGCAGTACTCCAGTTCAATGGCTGGTTGACCTATTACAGCATCACTGCGTGCGATGAAGCACCCAAAGCACTGAATGCTTAGTGACTAGGCCGCAATATAAACTATAGCCAGTTGGAGTGTGGCCTTGAGCTGCAGCTTGAAGCAACAGCAGCACACGCTACTCTGCAGCAACTGCAGCAGCTGCTGCAAGCGCGCATTGAACACTACAGCCACTAGAAGACAGGCCAAGTGCTGCTCAATGCTCAAACTAGCCCTTTCGGTTCTGAAGGCCAGTACCTGCAGCAGTGAAAGCAAACTGAGCGCAGCCTGCAGGCTATCACAGGCTTCATAGCGTGTTGGTAGTGTCTGGCTGACACCTGTGTGCTCGACCGTTACAGCCGTCTGGCGATCTTTCCCGTCGACTTCTAAGGTAATTATCCCACTTCACTGATTTCAGAAAACTAACGATGACGATGATTTAATAATAACTATGGAGTCTGGTTATGAAGAATTTTACTAGGCCTACAGTGTAGAGTTTAGAAGAGATGAGAGTTGTAGCCTACTGTTGTAGATAGATGAACCAGAAGCATTGCCGCCTGTAGATAATTGCAGCAGGGCCACGCAGTGCCAGCTGTAGATAGATAGTTATAAGTTTTAGTTTTTAAACACGATTTCAGGTGGGCTGTATAATACAGCCTACTGCAGCCATAATATAGCGCATAGCTGTAGCTTTCTCATTATTTGGACTTTTTTAAACATTTCGTGCGTATTGTTCCTATAGAAACTTTTCTGACATAATGATTTCTTGCTTAAATGTCAAAAGGATCCAATTAAGAGCAGTGTAGATGGATGAATGAGGAGTAGTGCTGTCTGTAGATAGATAAACCAGGGCTAGTGCTGTCTGTAGATAGATGAACCAGGAGTAGCAGTCTGTAGATAGATGAACCAGGAGTAGTGCTGTCTGTAGATGGAGCCAGGAGGGCTGAGCGGCCTATCAGAGCCGAGCAGATCGCGCATGCGTGCACTGCTAACATGCCGTCTCTGCACGCGCTACCTCACCGAGCCGCGCATGCTGCCTTGTCGCCACTCCTTCTGCCTGACCTGTCTACAGCACCACCACGACTCATTTCAACACCCCCCCGCTGCTGGCACCACCACTAGCACCCCTAGTGGCACCCCTGCTGCTGGCACCGGCGTGCCACGGCGTGTCGGGTCGATGCCGTGTCCCACGTGCCATCAGCCGATAGGCGTGCCACTGAACGGCGTGCGGGGATTCCCCGTCGACACGCGCATCGATCGTCTGAAGGATTTGGTTGTCAACGAGCTCGCGTCCAGTCTGTCGAGCAAGCTGGGGGCCAGCGGGGGGCGTGAGGGGTCCACCACCCAGTCTGAGCGGGGGAGCAGGGAGGGCAGAGGGTCCACCCATTCCGAGCGAGGGGGCGAGTGGGATAGAGAATCGACGCGCTTTGAGCAGGAAGGCAGGGACTGGGGAAGTGAAGAGGACAGATATTCAACAAGAAGCGCAGACGATGGCGATGCACAACATCGCAGGGGTCGCAGCTACGACTGCGCGTACGGGGGAGGCGTGGGGTACCAGCGCAACCCCGCCTACCCCGACTTCTCAAAGTTCGCTCGGTTCTTTGACCGCGACGGCCGGCCAAGCTCTGCGGAGGCGCCCCAGTTCCGCCCGACGATCAAACCGGAGCGGCGGCGCGTGGCCTACTCGGCCTCACTGCAGCACCAGCGCAGGCGGCGCGTAAATGTGCAGCGACTGCGCGCGTACGACGACTCGGAGGAGCTGCTAGGGGGGCGGTGCGGTTCTGCACCCCCTGCGGACTGGGAAGGGGGCGGGGCGGGTCGGGAACAGCGCCGTTCTGGAGAGGCCGGCGGCGCAGAGGGGGTGTCTTACCGCAGCAGCAGTGCGCGGGATTCAGCGCACAGGTCCCGATACTCCTCATCGTCCCCGGAGAAGCGCTACTCCCCTCAGCGCTTTCATTCTCCTGATAGCTATAGTTCTGTGGAGAGGGTGGACGAGGAGGAGGGAGAGACAGGATTTTCAGAGAGGGGAGGGTTTTCAGAGAAGGGATGCTATTCAGAGAGAGGAGGCTATTTGGAGCGTGCTGGAAACAGAGGATCAGAGGCAATGGGGGATCACAGCGAACGGATGGGGGGCGCGAGAAAGAGCCCCCCGGTTGGGCGAGGGAGTGATGGAGAGAGAGTACTGCGTGGGGGCATGGGGCGAAGTCTGCCTCGCACCCCTGATGGGGGAGCGGTACGTCCTGATGCAGAGCGAGCCGGGGGTGGAGGGGGTGGCGGCCATGGCGGGGGTGGGGGATCTGGAGGGGCTGGCAAGGAAGGAAGAGTGGGTTGGTGGGAGGCTGCTGCCCCAAGAAGCAGCTCTAGCTATGAGACGACGAGGCGTCGTGTGACAACTGAGACTGAATCACCAGAGAGTAGAGCAAAGAAAGGTGTGCAGGCACAGGTACAGGCACAACCCCACATTAAATCCCATGATCAACCAAGGACGCAACCCCAGCCAAAACACATGGCACAGCAGCAGCCACAAACCCAACCAAAACCCCAGGCACAACACCAGGCTCAAACCCAACCAAAACCCCATGAAAAATTCCAGGCACAACCCCAGGCATCACCTAAGATAGAACCTCAAGGACAGACGAAGGCGCAAACCGAGGCACAACCCCAGGCACAACCCCATGAACAATGTCAGAGACAACCAAGGGCACAAATCCAGAGTGGCTCAGAAATGCATAAAAACTTAGTTCAAGCGGAGGGAGAGAGGTTTCAGAGGGATGAAGGAATCAAAGGTCGGGGTCATGTCGAGGGGAAGATAGGTGAAGATCGAGGTCGCAGCATGGAGACTGTGGGGAGGGTGGGGGGAGAGAGGGGTCGCAGTCTGGGTGGAGGGTGGAAGGGAGAGGAGGCTCGACGCACAGAAGCCCGTCGAAGGTTCTCCAGTCGGATCAGGGACCAGTTTGAGGCACACCTGCGTACGAACGAGGGGGGCAACACCTCCCCAGGGCCTGCCATTCCTCTACGCGGGGGTCTAGCTGATGAGACACCTCGCAGCGTCGGATCAGACCGATGCAATGCAGGCACACCCAATCAGAAACTAGAGATTGGTGTCAAGGCAGCAGGTAATGAGGTAAAGGGCGAGAAAAATGGGGCAAAGATCGGTGATGTGAGAGGGAGTGAAGAGGGAACGACGGAGAAGGGAGGGCGCAACTGGGAAGACTTGATTCAAAGGGCTCGCACCAAGTATTTGAGGGAGCGAGTGCCTCCCCCAGAAAGGGGGCGAGGTCCCCCTGTGTGTGAACAGAGGGTGCAGGCGGTGTGGAGTCTGTCGCGCTCAGATTTCTGCACCCCCACATCCCTCTGTCTGCCCTCGAGCGGGGGAGTGATCGCCGCGGAGTACGGACAGAGTCGACTGGAGTTTTATGATGACGCGGGGACACTGACGCACAGCATGGAGGGCATCAAGCCCTTTTGTGTCACTCTCAACCAGGCAGACCAGGTGAGGGGTACCATGAGTAATTAGCTAATTATCATTGATTAAATCATTGCTGATCTCCAGTGTCTCAAGGATCAATCTACAATGAGCAATGTGTTTTTTTGCACAATTTGCATATGCGTAAAGACTGCTAAACTGGCCAAGTGGTGATTGCAGAGGCTAGGCCCTACAAACAGAGGGGCTAACATGCCATGTTATACATACACAGGATTTAAAAATCAGAGACTGAACAATGATTGGTTAGATCAACGATTTTCAGACTAGAATAGTTTATTTTTTACTCCCGGAATTCTTAGACCTTGGTTTCTTAGATCAGAAATTTTTGGAAAGGTAATAGTATTTTTGTTTCTAGTTATCATTTTGTTGTATTTTGATATTTTTTTCTGTCCAGGTGGTGGTGGGGGACAGGCGCAGTCGGGCGGTGCGCATATTTGACGAGTGGGGGGGCGACGTGGCCCACTGGGACCTCACCTGCTTCAGCTGGTTATGTGGGCTGGCCGCCCTGCGAGGGGGGGTCCAGCTGGCCGTCCTCGACAGGGAGCGGTGCAGGGTGGGGGTGTACGCCCCTCCGGGGGAGCGAATTCGCGAGTTTTCGTCTTTTGGATGTGCGGATGCGCAGCTGTGCATGGCCGACTTTCTTGCGCTCGACTCGCGTGGTCGTCTGCTTGTGGCGGACTCTGGCAACCACTGCGTGAAGGTTTTCGATCCCTCATCCGGCGCGTTCCTAACCAAGTTTGGCAGTCGGGGCGTGGCAGACGGCTGTCTTGATTGGCCGAAGGGAATCTGCGTGGACGCGAGCGATAACGTGATAGTGACAGACCTGAGTAATAAGCGCGTGTCTGTGTTTGGCCCCGACGGGAGGTTTGTGCGCCACCTGCTGACGGGGGTGGAGAACCCGTGGGGGGTGTGCTACTCGGCGCAGAGGCGCTGCATGGGGCTGACCCAGTTCTGTTTGGATGGGACGAGCCAGTACTCTCTCTACACCATCTAGTACTCTCTCTATGCCATCTAGTACTCTCTCTACACCATCTAGTACTCTCTCTTCACTATCTAGTACTCTCTCTACACGATCCATCTAGTACTCTCTCTACACCATCTAGTACACTTTATGGCCAGATTTTTCATCAGGTATTAGAATTTAATGCGAGGTCACGACGTCATCTCATCCAAGAATTAGAAAGCGTAATCTAAGATTTATTTATACACAAATTCATAGTCACTGGTTTTGGCGATCTTAATCTCGGATTAAAATCCGAAACATCTCTGATTGTAAAACCAGGCGTATGTGTAGTACCGTCTGTTCTATGCTATGTTGTTGTACATTAGAGGCTAGAGGGAGCTAGAGTAGACTTGAGTTAATAAGCTATTTGTCTAATTTGCTTACGATTAGTCAAAATATTGTTTTGTTTTTGTGAACCTTAAGCTTTATCAGCAGGGGTATTATTCCTCTATTGTTCGTGGCGGTACATTAATTTTCTTGTTAGTAAGCTATGCCGATTGTGTTCAAGATATCTTTTCAACTGTTTTGTCCTGACTAGTCCTTTACGGAAGTTTATACATTTTGGCATTTGATCGACGTTTATTTGATCGGGGTTTATTTGATTTGATTTTATTGAGACCACTTTTGTTTTGTTCTTTCATTTTTGCTTGCTTCTGGAGTTCGTGCTTAAATTAGTACTTGACTGTGCATTATTGTTCTGCCGTTGTCAAAGAATTTCTTTGCCTATGATGCAGTATTTTGTTAATTAACACATTGAGCACGTTTTGCTATTTAGCAAGTTTGTTTTCGTTGCAGAGTTCTGTTTGCTTGTATTGGTCCATGTATATAATACAGCAGACTGACTCGTTGCTTTGTGTTTAGTGCCATAGTCAGCAAATAAATTAGGAATTAGTCAAGCGGGTGATTGCAGCAATATTTTGAGAGTACAGTTTATTCTGTGCATTATTGGATGATTTCTTAACATTTGATTCTTCCCTAGTTTAATTTTTTGGCATAAGTTTATTGGTTTCAATTTAAATCGAATAAGGTTCAAACTTGTGCGAAATTGTGTTTGTTATTATTGCCAAGGATGCTTCATAATATTGTATCTCATTTTTTGTTGCATTTTAGAACTGTTTATCCGATGTGCCACAGGGTTTTGCTTGCAGGTTGTAGTCTTATATCATTATGTGCTACGTACACAATGTAGGCTGTGATCATGTGGTGTTTTTGTTCGTTTATTTCTCAATTTAGTTTGCTGTTTGGTGGCATGTTGCAAGGTTTATAATACTTATTCAAATACGTGTTACTTCGCAGTGTTGTCTTCAAAGACTTCTGCAAACCATCATGGCAGCTAGAATAACACATGTGCTTGCATTTCTACCACTTCTTCTGTCACATCACCTTATTTCACATGATGTTTTTCCGGTTAAGTCATTTTTGTAATTTTCAGACTACAACAGTAAACGGATCCTGAATTTATCACTTGGGTGAAATTGCATAGCATAATTTTTTATTTTAGTCCAGTTATTTTTAGACATTAGTGTGATGTTTAACTTAACTTGAACTTGATAATGTTCCTTTATCCATCCCGATTATAGATATTTGCTAAGATTGTAGATCTACACTAAGATAATTGACAACGACCTGTAACACATAGAATCAGCATGGCTTTTTATTAAAATATATATATAAAAATAGGCCAATATGAGATATTGCAATAGATGTACTAGATGCATAGTCGATACTAGATGTTTCATAGAATTGAACATTATACATGTATCAACTTCATCAATTATAATCAATAGATATTTAACTACGTTACGTATAAAAAGCACTAAATATAATTATCAGTCATATACGTGTGTTCAGGGATGTTTTATCACAGTAGGAAATGCATACTTGATTGCAATAGAGTTCATGCTACCTTTGTAAAAATGCGTGTATTCTTTAAAAATGATAGGATAAATACACAGCAATAAAAACTGAGACAAAAAAGGACATCAAGACCAACCGTGTTTTGTCAAAATAATATAATATAAAACACTGATGTGACACAACGAATATAAAATACGCAAACAATTGAGCATGTTTTGGCAAGCAGACGGTTTATGCCAACCATAAAACTTCTTTTAGAAAGAAATCTGGGGTTTCTGTTTAAGAGAAAGGGGAGAGGGTAAAAAAAAAAAACGTTATAATAATAACAACTAGCTTCTACGATCTACAGAGGACAACTGCAGAAACGAGGGCTTGGGGTGGTAGCGTTAGTTTTTAATATAGTAAACTCAATAATGACATTGAGTGAATTTTTTGTTGTACCTTTTCACAGCACAAAGTAAATCAACATAGAAAACTGGTGTAAAGTGCTAATCGTAAGGAGAATGGACAGATTTGTTTCTGACAATTAAGTTAACAATGTTGTCAACAAGATGTTGTCTCGATGGATTGGTTGGATTGCAGCGGTTTAATTCGCACTTGCAACCGATATTTTAACGATGCATAGACCCTAAAGGCGAGATTCAGTTGATAGTCACCCTTGCCATAACCCTGCCTTTCTGGGTGGAGCCCTACTCTCCCCAGTGGGAGGGGCCTAGCCTCTCTCCGAGTGGGAAGGGACTAGCTAGCCCCTCCCCTGGAGGGAGGGGCCTAGCAGACGTTGTGACAGTTGGCGGGCTGTCCGTCGTCCATGCCGCCGCTGTCCCCAACAAAGGTTCCTGCGTACTGGCTGTGCTGGATGCCGAATGAGTAGTGCGGCGGCGCGGGCCTGTTGGACGTCACCTGCGGCACACGTGGGCCAGCTTGCTAGGTTGTCTTGTGTGATATGAACTGCAACTCTTAGACAAAACTCTTACACGGGTCTAAGGGTATAGTCCAACGCACACGCATAAAACCGTGCTTTTGTGCGTGCACAGAAACGAATACAAGCGGTGAAACGACGTCACAGTTACATTGATTGCTACTGCGCGCGTGTGCGTGCAGCTGCAACGATCATTGTTGCGTGTGGCGTTATACCTCGCCGTTTGCAGTTCTTTCAATGCATGCATGACATCATGCGTTCATGTAACATTGGGCTAGTCGGTTAGACAAGGAAAGCCGTTGCTTTAGGCACACACCCCGCACTGCTGCGAGTTAACTGTGTGCTCAACCGCTGGATCACGTGGCACTCACATATAACACTGGCCAATTTGCATATATCGCACAGGCGAAAAATATGCACTGATAGCTTGTTACATTCATATGACAGCAAGGTACAATAGGGTGTGTACTGCATTCAGTCATTCACTAAAAGCTAAATTTAGTTATTGACTTTCAAAGTATCCCATTAATTAAGAACTAAGCATTGCGGCCTACACGTATGCATTTAATTTGCGACAGTTTTTTTCACATATAATGCGCAGCGGTAGTTGTGCCGTCGGCAACTCACTCAAACCCAGGCATGCAGCCTGTAGTCTGCAAGACTTCTCAGATTTTGAGAAGCCTTGTCAAATCGCCTGAAAAAACCCAGGTCTTGGGATTCAATTCTCTACCGACCTTCTCCGGCGAGTGGGCCCCTGGTCCGGGAACCTTCATCCTGTGGTCGGGGGGGAAGGTGCGCGCGGTCATCGAGTAGGTAGGTTCTCGGTTCAACCAGACGTTGGGCGACACATCTCTGTACGTGCCCGGGCCCGGGTTCTGAGCGTATATGCGACAGCCTTGGGTGTATTGTTTGTACAACCAAGGGTTCTGGAGCGTATACGCGACAGCAATTGCAAGCCTACTGTTTGTACACACTAAGGCTTTGGAGCGTATATAACAGCCTTTAGACTGTTCTTGCAATCATGGGTTCTGAAACCTTTGTAACAGCCTTAGTACTCCGTACGACAAGGGGGGGAGGGGGGAGGAGGGGGAGGGGGCGCGGGGGAGGGGCGTGGACTATGGGCAGGATAATTGAGAAGTAGGCTCTCACCCTGTTGAGGTGGGAGAGGTCGGGGCGCAGGCCCATCGTGTACTCGGGCGCTGACGGTTTCATGCTGTCCACCGTGCGCCCCATCAGCTTCGGCAGCGTGTAGTGGTCCGGGCCTGCATAGCGCGCACACAGGCCTTGGTCTAAGCGTGCGGTTTGTATGCTTACCAAAAAGCATCTGTGTACCGACTCCGTTTGAGAAGTCCAACACCCCCCCAGCATATGCCTACAGCAAGTCCCTCAGTTCGTACCAGGGGTGTAGTGCTTGCTGCCGAGGTGGTGCTTTGCTCCGAACGTGTAGGCAGGAGGCCGGGGCGCGCTCGCGTAGTCGTTGCGCGAGTAGGCGGCCGGGCCGGGCGAGCGGATCTGATCCTTCATGAGGTGACGCGAGGCGAGGCTGTAGCTCGGCGCGTACTCGGGCCCCTTGATCTGAATCTTGGGGTGGAGGTAGTACGCGGGGCCGGGCCCGAGGCTCTTCTGCTGCGCGCCCAGCTTGAGCCCAAAGGGATAGGCGGGGCCGCGGGCGTGCACGCTGCGCGGGTCGTGGTTGGGCTGGCCGAGCAAAGTGGGGAGGCCGTACTTTGGTCCGGGGCTCTTGAACATGGCGGCCACAGGGCCGCGAGGGATCGTGTAGCAGTACACCATGGCTGCCGCTAGGTGAAGGACAGTTGCAGCGAGGAATGAAGGTTGTGACTTGTGAGATGCGCTTCTAATGTAAAGACTCTACCAGGAGCTGAAGAATCTGTCAATTGATGCAACTGTGCCAGCGATGGGATGAAAGCATGTGAAACTAATAGCTTCGACTGCTAGCCCGTGCATAAGATTTAGTATTGTGAGATGCCTTTGACATTTCTATTAGTCTACTGTGTAATACTGCTTATTACTAGGTAAGCCTACATGTAAGCGTACATACTACATAGGCTACCTGGCTAGTAGACTGGGCTATTTATACATTTTTTGGCTATACTTACAATCGTACCTTTACCTGTAACCCACTGGCTATTACAGCAAGCAAGTTGAGTAAAATAATGGAAGCTAGACCTAAGAGAAAATTCTACAACGTTGCAAACAATTTATTAGAGATAGGCCTAGGACTAATAACTGTCTGTAATTTGTTATCGTCAGCCGTATGTTATTGCTCTAAAGGCCTGCAGCAGCGCGACGTTGTAGCTCACGGATTCATTACACGTCATCTGTTATAAGGCCTAGGCCTGTACGTCTATCAAATTAGGCCTACATCTAAAACAAAAAACTGTTGCTCATAATACAATTAAACGATGTTTGTTTCTGCTCACCTGCAAAAGTTTAGAGTTAGGTCACGGACTCATCGAATTATTGTTGCACTCAGTTTTTATTTGCCTTGTGACAAATTACTTTTTAATATGAAAAATTTTGCCTAAGAGAAAATCACATAAATAAAATTGGTATAGTGAAAAAAAAATTAAACGAGGAACTCCAACCTTTTAAAATGGGTAATGGATGAGACGTCTTATCCAGCATTATCGTGGCGAATTGCCACGCCTTTATTGATCTGATCATAATTATTCAGGAAACGTAGATATGTTGGACGCATCGTGATTCATATCTAGGCTACATGTACATGTACTTCTTGTATTGGATACATTTTGGGAGATGGTTAGAATATTTTAAGGGCCTACATTGAACAAAATCATGCTGTCACTGAAGACCATAATTTAAAACAAAGGCCATGAATTGAATTACTGTCCCTCCCTTTTCATTCTTCCTGTTACGAATCAGAGCAACGCTGTAATCACTAACTGTTAATTTATTGTATACACAAAATTGCCAATAAACGTCAAGATCAAATAGATGTCGACAGAGCATAACGCGTTTGACTTAGACAACACAGACACGTCAACTTAAATGATGCAAAAGTCTAGACCGTGCAATCTCAAACTGTACATTATAAACTCATTACTGTAGCGTTCACTATATCAAACTTCTATTGACTTGTTACACTTTGCAAGGAATACAAAATTTACACAATATTCGCAGACTCCCTAGCGGTCCTTTGACGACCTCACAGGCCCCTCAAACAACAGAAAGAAAAGAGCTCCTAGGCTCTATTGGCCAGCTGTTCAATCGAGTGTTATTTGATTTTAAAGTCCCGAAACAAAAATGACTTCATGACACAATTAGATCTAGTAAATTATACTGTCAAACATTTAATTTCTACTGAATGTTATTTTATCAGTTTCGTTTCTCAGTAATGTTTCTGCACTCAATTTTCACATTTTGGACGTCTGCTCATTGTATATAGCTTCTGCAGCGTTATCTTCAAACATGTAATTTTGCGAGTTTCGCCGATTTGTGAAATTTGCCAAAAGAACTTCCACGCAAAAAATTTCAGGTTTTACAGTATCCCAGATATAATTTCTCCTAGCTATTATTTGTGGATCCCATTTAGATCTGAGGTCGTACTAGAAGCAGTTGATTGAACATAAAGAGTTCTGATACGGCGCTACTCGTCACTGGAGCTGCTGCTGCTAGAGTCAGAGGTCATGAGTTCAACGCTGTCGGGGTCAGGCCTGCCCCCCGCGCCCCCGTGAGGCCCCCGGTCCGACACGGGCGCACCAAGGGAGAGGGAGGAGGCCGTGCTGCCGCTAATGAGGGTGCTCTGTACCTCGGCGCTCGGTTGCCAGGTCAACGACGCACCACCGAACCCCGCACCACCTGCACAACACAGCAAGATCTGCACATTGAAACACACACCACCTGCACAACACCGCACCACCTGCACAACACCGCACCACCTGCACAACACCGCACCACCTGCACATCGCACACCACACCCCCTCACCATCTGCGCATTAAACACTACACCCCGCACCTGCACATTAAATACTGCATCTCTGCGCATTGAACAACACACAATGAACAATGATTAATGCTTGGATACTACTTTAAAACAATGTCAAGAATATCTTAAAGTTAATAAGCAATTTGGTATTTATGAATCTTGGTGATTTTGTGGTTTTGGGAGTTTAAGGACCGTGTGTAGTAACAATACTTTTACAGTTCGGCTCTGTGCGAAGGGCCACGCACAGAACTTTCTCCCCGGCTTGAACGCGGCCCCTGGTCCTAGGTCGGCAGAGTAAATAAGCACGTCAAGATTCAGTCGAGCCTCGCCGCCACTCACCCGGCTGCTGGGGCTGCGCGCGACTAGGAGTGGGGGGGTCGGAGAAGCCTGCGGGGGGCAGCGCACCCCCCCCAGAGAGCAGGGTGCCTCCCCCCAGGCCCCCCAGGTCACCGAGACGCCCCAGCACGCCGCAGCGCATGTCCAGCTCCGTGGGGTAGGGGCGGCGCGTGTCCCCTGCAAAACACAGAGCCAGCGCTTAAATCATTCTTAAAAGTTTCAACAAGTTTTTTTATTATATATAGTTTTAAACAGTTTTACCCTTATAGTCCTTCAAAATTCCTGAGTTTGTAAAGAATAAATCAGTGCGCCCCCTATTTATGTTAAAAACCACTCGCACAAGAAAAATCTTGTACTATTTCTCACGCTAACAGTGTCAAATTGAAATAAAAGGCTGAAATTCTGTTGCCTGGCGCCCAGGTGAGAGTACTTAGTTTACCTGGCACCCAGGTGGGTGGAGCCGCGACGGCGTTGCTGGCGCTGATCTTGTGCGCGTACTTGATGAGTTCTTCCGAGGAAACCTTGCGCTTGTTCGCCTGGTTGATGGCCGCCAGCTTCTGCTTCGCCTGGTAGATGGCGGTCGCCTGCCAGACACACCAAGTCTAGATCTACGTATACGACGTCATTCTATTTATGATCTGACCTGCTATGCTCATGCCACCCAAGTGTTCATAGATTCACCGTATAAAGAATGACGTTAGTAAGTCCATCGTGTCAGTTAAATTATGGACCACCCCGGATGCACTGAACAGTCATTTAAAACTGTAATCTTTTCCTATAATCCTGCCTAATATCTATCACTACCATACAAAACTGAGAGCAGTCCTGACAAACAAGGAGAGAGGACTAACAAGCACACTCTCTGCCTCCTTGAGGCTGCGCTGGAGCTGTTTGATGTCCGTGTCCCTCCGCTGGACCTCCTCCCTGACTGCCTCCAGCTCCTTCTGTCGTTCGCCCTGCTCTCGTGCTACAGACACGCATACACAAGCATGCACACAGACAGGCACACCGACAGTCACTTAACACGGTAACAGTATAGATAGATAGATAGATAATAGATAGATAGAATAGATAGATAGAATAAGAATCATCGACAATATGAAGCAAGTAATCACGAACTAACGTGCATCATGAGAAAGCCCTGTAGCCCCTGCAGGGAAGATATCCTAGTCCCAAGTTTCTAAAATATAGGCCCAGAGCTCTGTGCGGGATTGTCAGAGTAAATTTGTTCTCACCGAGCGCTAGTGTCTGCTGGTACTCGCTGTCCTTAAGCTGCAGCAGGGCGATAAGCTGCCCTGGATCAATGTCCTCCCCACCACGCTTCACTCCCCCTCCCGCACCCACCCCTCCTCCTGCACTCACGTACTCTAGCAGCTCCCTACATATGCAAAATAACTTAATATTCAATGCTATAAATATGCTATTTGGCAACTAAATATTATACTAAATCCGTTGCCAATCTGAGGCTTGCCCCGTGGGATAGCAGTCGAAGAGCATAGGCCTAATGCAGTGAAAGTACCAAGTTCGTCAACACGGTGCTTTTGTATAATTTATTGTTGTCAATTATTCATTGCCATTGACTAATTGCATGCAAACTCAAGAAACATGATCGTGACCAGCTAGGGGTTCGGATCAGGGTATTTAATATAAAGCAGGACTCACTTAAAGACAATTTCGATGTCCTCGATTAGAGAAAGAAGCTTCGCCCGTGTGCCCACCATGGACGCCTCCATTTTTATTATCGGTGTGACCAATTAAATTGAACGTTAAACGAAATACTAACTCCTTAAAGCTGACAGCGATACAAATATAGCTGATCTGAAAGATATCTGTCCATTCACAAACTGGGTATTCACAAACTAGGTTTAAACTGTCTTAACTTTGCAATTATGCTTTTTTAGAGGAACTACTATAAATCATGAATTTTTTGTAATTTTGCGAATATCGCGAATTGGCCAAACTCGCGAAAATTACATGCGCAAAAATAGCGCCGCATAATCTATTTATAATGGTAAGTCCTAAAAAACAAAAAAAATGTATTCAACAAAAGGCTATTTCTCAGAGTCAAAACCACAAAAATATCATGCAGCAAAAATTTCATGTTTTGCAGTATTACTACCGAAGGTACTCTATAATAATGCTAACGGCATTCTTGTAAGATAGTTTAAATATTTTAGCCTCATCTTGATCGATTCTTGCTTCAAGTGCCTGAAAATCAATAACTGGCTAATTGTGCATTAAACTGATTGAAACAATATAAATTTACGAAGCGCATTCCCATTCTTCAATTTGTTTACCATAGATTGATAACATCCAAAAGCTAAAATATAGGCAGTGAATAAAATAAGGTCCAGAATTCATATGCAAAAACCATTAGGCTAGTATATAATCTAATATTCCAAATAAAAATGCCTATATCCACTATAACAAGTTTTACAAGCAATCGAATGCCATGAAGTCAAAAACCTTCACAGTTAAATATATCATGTACAACAGATGTATTCACATATAGAGCAGGACAAACATGATCTAACACTAGTCATCTCGACTAGTACAAGGTCCGTCCTATAATATAACGCAACGCTTTACAACAGCATTTCGTTGGTGAAGACTCAGTTATGTTGCAGCGTTTCACTCTATAAAACACAGCAGCAGCTGCTGCTAACCTTTGCACAAAAACAAAAAAATATTACAAAGAGACCAATTAAAGTACAAATAATACAGGCGTATGGCGCGACGCTGGAACGAGTGCATGCTTCCCTGCAAGAGACTAAAGATCCATAGAACGGTGAGCCAGACTAAACATCCATACTGAGTCAGAATAAAGATCCAGAGTCAGAGATCAGAGCTACGGTGAGTCAGACTAAAGATGCGAAGTCAGACTCAGAGCAGCAATGAGTTGAACTAAGTCTCGAGGACGGCGAGAATGTCGCGCAACATGATAGCAGAGTTGGTCGCGGTGCTGTGCTCAGTCGTCAGCTCTATCAGCTGATTGTATGCGTCCTGCAGCTTCCTCAGCACCAGAGGGCCCTTGAGCACTGCCTTGGCCTGCACACACACAACCCGCTAGCTCTAACCCAACCCTCTTGGCATCCACACCCTCCACAACCCAACCCTTCTTGACCTACACACACACACACCCTCTGTAATCCAATCCTCTTGGCATCCACACCCTACATAACTCAACCCTTCCTGGCCTGCACACACACAACCCTCACAAACCAAACTTCTTAGCTTGCACACACACAACCCTCCATAATTCAAATAAGCCACTCATTGCAGCATCTCTAGCCATTTTGATCGTTGTATCTAGTAGAACCAACGAGTCAGAGCAACCCTAACCCCAACCTTCTGGTTGTTGTGGAGCAGCACGAGCAGTGTGGAGCAGGCGAGAGACTTGAGCTCAGCCGAGCCAGACTCGATAGACCTCAGCAGGAGTGGCAGCAGTCTCTCTACAACCAAACGCTGACATCTGGGGCGGGCTCTAGACATATTACACCCACCCCATAGATGGCTCAATCGCTGTATACCATGATGCGTATGTATGGTAGAACCATGTTCTAGCATACTTTGTTCTTCTATAAGAGAATGGAGGAACACTTTGTACAGACCCGTTCGTTTAATGCACACAATTTTACAGTACAAACTATTTTATTTAATGCGCATTGAACAATACAAAAAAGAACTTTATTGCAGTCGAGTGTTACTGGTTTAGGATATATAATAGAACTGTGCTAACTGATACAATAAATAGATAAAACTACCATTAGAGAGCAGCTTGGGTTTGTTGCTCGAGTGGAAGGAGAGGTTCCTGAGGACCAGCAGGGCGGACCGCTGCAGCGCGTCGGTACCACTCCAGCCAAACTCCACCAGCAGCGCCAGTGCCTCTGCACCATGCACGTACCACACTCAGCACCACACTCAGCACCACACTCAGCATCACACTCAGCCCCACACTCAGCACCACATGGTGTTGTAACAGGGTTGACTATCATTCACAATTTTTGACATCACAGCAGAGAATCAAGAAAAACCATAAAATTAGCGCAATTTATCATTAAAATTAACAACCAATAAGAACGTGACAAAGAAATTATTGATTTTTTGACATTGTTGACCTTAAAGTTTTTTTCCTGATCTTTTCCGTTTTAGGCTAAGGCTATAGGATTCAAGTTTAATAGATTAGCGGACTTGCCGTCAATCTTGAGGATAAGGCTCTGCCCCTCGGAGGAGAAGGAGAGGTTGACGAGCAGGGCGAGCCAGAGGGCATGCAGAGGGCGGCGCATCGGTTGCTTGGGGTTCAGCCCAGAGAACTCCTGCAGCAAGTGACTCTGCACAACACAGCCAGGCACAACTTGCAGGGGCAGACTCGCCTGGATCATCGCAGAACAAACGTGGCTGGATAAATAACATGTGTCATCTTGATCTCAGTTCAAATTCAAAGTGCTAGTAGAGACAGAGCAAAATCAGCCCCCCATGTCAATCAGTCCATGTCCATAATCATTGAGCTATTTAGAAAAAAAAAGATTGAAATCTGAATAGCACCTAAACAATTCTTCAAAAACAGTGCGCCGTGTCGGGTCGACTTATTTGATTGGTCGCCGGCAAAGGGTCAATCTCGTAAAGAGGTGAACCTTCCAGAGCAGGCCCCTGCAGTCAGGGTTGAGTGCGAGGGTGGCTGTCAGGCTGAAGGCCGGCCGCAGCAGGGCCATGCTGGGAGCAGCAGCGCCAAGCTCTCGCTGCAGCAGACGTATGAGACAGTGCACCAGGCTGCTGCTGCTGATCAGCTGACCCTTGACCCACCCTGACCGGTCAGACGAACCAATAGCAGTTGAGCTTGAAGTCTGAGCCAGCGAGCTGCATGCTGGGCAAAGCATGAGAACCATATTCTGCTACAAATTTGAATAAAACACTAATGAATACATAAAAAAAAAATTCACTTTCATACTAAATGACAAAATATACGATCAGATTTTTTCACAAGAGATTTCAGAAATATATTTCGATTTCTTAAGTTTCAAAGCTTCTTGATAAAAATGTACTCTGAGAGGGGTTAGGGTTACCATCGAAACAATGAGAGGGGATAGGGTTACCATGGAAATAATGAGAGAGGTGCAGTATTACTTTAGAATAATGCGAGGGGGTAGTAGTACCGAGGGGACAGTGGGCGCATAGGTTGCAGAGCAGAGTGAGTTCAGCCGACAAGAGCGCCGGGTCGAGCAGACACCACGGCCACACAAGGTGCAGAGCCGCGGGCAGGCCGGCCTTGACCCCTCCCACCTACACATACATCAGCCATGACCCCTCCCACCTGCACAAAAGCCTTGATCTTGATCTTCAATTTTTTAAATAGGATTTTTATCACAGGCGAATTAATAAATTATTTGTCAAAGAAAATATCTGAAAGAGTTTTTAGACAGGTAGACCCAGCAATCAAAATTCTTCTACAAAAATTATGGAGACTATTTTTCAAATAGCTTTGCCTGTGAAATTAATCAAAGATATGGCAAACGCTAGACTGATTAAATTTAGCATAAAGAAAATAATTTTTTCGTTACATAGAATAAGCAAGAGGCTTGCCTTGACTTCCTCATTGTCATATGTGAAGTTAGTGATCAGCTCCATGATAAGTACCAGCTCAGTCAACATGGCCGTCATCTGAACAGCGAATAAGGGGGCATCTTAGCGAGGCACTAATCTGAAGCATCAAGCTGCACCGCGAGTCAAAAACACATCCCATCACAAACTCATATGTGAAACTTTATCAACTGTCAAACGTTTCAATATTCTTCAAATTTGGAAGAACAGTTATATCCTCATTACAAGACGAGCATATTTTTCACACACAACGCAGTAGCGATACTTTTGAACGAGTTCATTCAAACACAAAATAAGATTATCACTTGATCAAAATTTGTAGTGACAAACCTTTTTCTTGGCCGCAGATGCTTTGAACTGATCCATGGCTTCACTGTCCAACTTTGAGTTGAGTCGACGAATATGATCACAGAGGGTCTCCATCAGACCAGCTACACAGACACAGAACTTTCAAACCAGCTATACACACAGAACTTATATCAAACCAGCCATACACGCACAGAACTTATATCACACCAGTTATACAGAACTTACATCAAATAGCAGGTACACACACATTCTGCATTCCCCGCTCACGCAGGGGTAGGCCATTTGCAGCCATGGACACTAGCCCTCCACTTTATCCTATCTGTCAAATCCTTTTTCTATGGAATAAATAATGAATAAAAATGAATAGTAAATAAATAAAACAATAAATTGAACCAAATAGAAAAAATATACGCTGTAGTCCGGTAATCAGTTGAAGCAAATTAGTGTTAGAGAGCCCGACCTTCGAGGGCGGCCATCTTGGCTACGGTGCTGAGAGCCAGCACAGCCTTGAGCGCGTTGAGTGCACACAGCTTGGCGCGCAGCCAGGGCTCCGCAGGCTTGAGCAGCACCGTGTCAACTGCGCGCACCAGGGCCTGAGCCAGCAGGGCCCCCCCAGTGCACCCCTGCAGCACGTCAGACCCCTCGCCTGCAGCAAACAACGCAAGACTACAAAATATTATTAAGTTATTGTTTTATTGTGTTTATTACTTTTACCACTACTGTTATTTTACTACTATTCGGGGAGCAAATTTAACTGTGCGCATCATGATCTGCTCATATAGATGACTCACGCAATCAAACGTTTATAATTTGCTTACATAGTTAAATTACTATATTATTATGCATGTTTATTTGTGAATCCTTACTTTCAGAGCTGCGCTCTTTTATATTCTTATGGCATTCCATTTAGTCTTATTGATAGTGTTTAGAATAAAAACCCACAAAACTGCAGTTGATGATACAATAAATAAAACTTCACTAGTCTGATCTCAATCCAACTTGCCTTCCTCTGTTATCGTGTCGTCGAGCATGTCCGACACATAATGGACATGCTCGGCGGCCTGTGAACTCTGACCCTGACTGCCTGACCATTGCCCCTGGCCTGACCCCTGAGACGCCGCTGCTGCCCTCTGCTTGTGCCGCGACTCTTCGGTGAAGAGGAGCGCGATGAAAGAGAGAGTGTCGAGGAAGAGATCAGAGTCGTGCAGACTCGTGTCCTGCAGCACGTGCACCACTCGACCTGCAGCACCACGGGCAAGCAACCATTTATAGATCTCGTCTATTTACAGCTGCACCACCGCAAGCAGCCATTTATAGCACTCTGCTATATATAGTTGCTCCACAAGCAGGGAATTGTTTCATGAATAGTTCTTCTATAGCTGCCCCATCAGCAAGGCCCCATCAGTCTACTATAAATTCATGAAACAATTCATGCCCTGCTTGTGGAGCAGCTATATATAGCAGAGTGCTATATTGCGATTGCCTATTGCCTATCACAGGCAATAGGCTCTTGCTTCAGCTGTTCTGTACATCGATAGCATTCTGATATTTATAGCTGCTCCTTCAACAAGGTCTTATTCTATGAATAGCACTCTTCTATTTAACGCAGCACCAATTTTTGCGTAAATCTTCCATTTGTAGCCAGGAAGACCTCTCAATTATTGACGATTTCTAAACATATTTTGCAGGCAATAGGCATAGAAGTCATATTAGAACGCCGCTGAAACTAATTGGCACTAAACACCACTGACCGCCAAGGGTGGTCCAGAGTTTGACGACGACGCCGGAGAGCGCTTGGAAGGTGCGCTGACCGGCGACAAGGAAAAGGTTAGAGAGAAGGGCAAACACAGCATCCCACACAGATACGCAGAGGCACGACACATCCGCATCGTCTGCAAGCATACAACACCAACAGTCACCCTTCTGCAAGCACACAACACTGTAAGAGGTGTGTTTTAAGTTCAAGATCGCGCTAATGACAAAGACCAGTATGATCTAGGCTAAGAGCTTCAAAACAAGGGTTCAGAACAATCCTCAACGCCAGAGGCTGATATATGGATTTTAAATTTCAGACAGAATCAGAAAATCACTAACAGGCTGACATTACAAACTCTTCTATCAGTTCGTCTTTCAGCCAAATTGTCTTCAACCTTGCCTGCCCCAACCCTGGCAATAATCCCATCAAAGAATCGATCCCACAGGGTTGATCCATTCCAGCTCCAAATTCTGCCAAATCTCTAGTCCAACCCCAATCCTTAGGGTTGGACAAAAGCGTTTGCATGCTATTTCATGCAGATATCTACTTTCCTTGCTGTAATTATCATTTGTGATATTCAAAGTAAGTTATGCAGAGAAAAACCCCCGGTCCTAAGTTAGCCCAATCCCAGTCCTGACCCTGATGCGTGAGTCCCAGCAACAGCACTGCTTGCTTCAGCGCCGCTCTGTCATCC
Source organism: Chamaedrilus cognettii (assembly GCA_034695025.1). Classification (NCBI taxonomy): domain Eukaryota; kingdom Metazoa; phylum Annelida; class Clitellata; order Enchytraeida; family Enchytraeidae; genus Chamaedrilus; species Chamaedrilus cognettii. Next base: position 6,856 of record JAQIWG010000198.1, on the reverse strand, counting down.
AGCAGCAAGCGTCGCAGCGTGTCATCGCGCGTCACAGCAACACGCAGCAGCATCAGCACGTCACGCTGCAGCGCAACGAGGTCGTGGATGAGCACCGAGAGCTGCGCGGAGTCGGACCGCTGCTCCTGCTGCCTCATGTACTCGTCAATGAGTCGCGCATCTAGCAATCTGCAGTGGCATGCACCCCAATCTATTTATAGATCACAGCACAGCCACAACCAATGCAGAAACCAATGCAGAAGTTTTCAAATATGCCAGGAGGTCATCGAGCAATGTTTATATATTTCTTTATTCAGTTTTAAACATTAAACAATTTGTAAATTTAACTTCTATTTTTTAACAGAATCGCGACATTTTATTGCAATGTATTTTTATACAAAGTGCCTTCATTTGGATTTAAATAGATATAAAAATGACAATATGACGATATCCCAAAATGCAAGTTAACACTGTTCCTAGCAAAAAATTATTATTATGAAATATCTGTTTATTAGACTCACTATTTAACACTAACTATAGAAAATAACTGTAGAATTTACTAAATTTATTTCCAGTAGATAAAACAATCGGATAATTCAGTAAATCCTATCTATAGAGAGTGACAGGGTGTGGACCTACCTGGCTAAGGGGTTGAGAAGGGGTTGGAGGGCCAGCAAAGCCTCGGAGGGGGAGAGAGCAAGGAGGTTATTGAGAAGAGAGCAGACCGCCGACACGAGACAGGGGGCCACTACCCCTTCCGTCCTCCCCTCCCCCCCTGCCCCCCCCAACACCATCACCCCAACCCCTCGCTCAGACGCCACACTCTGACTGTCCTCTGAGCGTGTATCTGTCACACATACACACACACATACATGCACAGTGACAAAAGAGCATATTCACCTTATCCTGTCAATTCATAGGCATTTTCACTTGATATTGAGTCTACAAAGGATAAGTCAACATAACATCATACTGTACATTGTAAAGTCTAGAATACAACTGTTTCTAGAATCAGTCTTGAAAAGCAGGTTTAGGCAACCTTTAAAGCAGAAATTTAACAGATGGATAGAGAAAGAAAGAAGAACAAGAAAAAAAAGAAGAAAAAAGAGTGCAGACGTCACCGGCAGCAGAGATCTCTCGTGCAATTCTACGACTTGTGTCGCCCCCCCTCGACCCTTGCTGACCCTGCAGACCTGGACTCCCTCCTGCCGCCTGGGGGCCTTGCAGACTAGGGCCTCCTGCCCCTTGCTGGCCGGCAGGACTAGGCCCCCCCGACATATGGGAATAGACCTGTGGTGTCAGGGCAGAGGTCGTAAGGTTCGCCTGGGTCTCATTGACAGTCTGGTTTCCACTCAGTGTAGAGTCTGCATCATAGCAGCCAATCCTTCTCTACATGCAACTGATGCAACAGTAGCTTGCAGGGCGCGTGGTGCTAAAGCAACAAGTTCTTAGTGGGAAAAAGGCACAGCACAAAATAGAATTAACACCAACGTTGTTAAGAGATACAAAAAAAACACAACAAGGGTGAACTTTTTCTTGAACTTGCCCTTGTTTAGGGCTAGTTACTTAATAAATAAATAAGAAGAAATGTCAGAGACTTTATTATCTAACTTTTTTGCCAAATGAACATAGTTGTATGGCAAACCAGGGACTAAGTTTCATGTTTGAAATTATTATTATGAGTTAGAGACGATCATTGAGTGAAGAGAGGCTCAACAAATCAAAGAATGGCTAAATTAGCTGCACAGCCCACACAAATAAATAAAGGCGTTTGTGTCACAAGCGTGGAACAGAACTGCATACCTGAGGTTGTCAGAGTGGCTGGCGACCCTGATCTGTGTCCCGCCTCTGCTGCTGCTGCAGGCCCGTGCTGCTGCTGCTGCTGCATGAAGGGCAGTGGGTAGTAGTGTGTGAGCAGTGCGTGCATCTTCGCGTAGAACTGTGTGTGGTGCAGCAGGACGAGCAGCGCAGGCAGGCCGACCAGGGACAGCTACACACCAGCATACACACAACTAGACAGTCACACAGCTAAACAGCCACACAGCTAGACAGCCACATGTACAGCTAAACAGCTACACAGCACAATCAGCTGAATGGTTCACAAGGTGACTTGTATACTTTCAATCAATTTATTTAAATAGCAAATAGTCTTTCACAATAAAACAAAGGCATACAATTGCAATGTACATTAACTAGACAAGGTATATTAGAACCCTTCTTGCTACCCCCTTGCTGTACCTGCGTCTCCTCGTTGAGTACAACGGGTCCCTGCCAGGCGATTTGCGTCCCGTCCTTGTCCCCGCTCGGCAGCGGCTCCGACGTCAGGTTCACCAGCAGCAGCGCCGCCTGACAGCCTCATTTGCATATATTTCAGGCATATCGATTCATTTGTATTTTATTCAATAATTCCCCCCCCATCATAATTCAATTTAGAATAAAATACAGTCGCTGGCAAAGTAGATATAAATCATTCGCGATTAAACTGGTTTCAGCTTTGGTCTAAAAAACCTCAGTTTTTATATCTAAAACATTATGTTCAAAGCATTCACCTATTTCTTGATAACCTGTGCGAGAATTTCACAAGAAATAGAAAATGCAAGGTCTAAAATTAAATGTTTTAATTCTAGAAGTTTCATTGATAAATACTATGCCAAAAGTTAGTCAAAGAACAAAGCAACCAGTGCTACAACATTGCCCCTTGGCAGTCTATACTTTCTGTTCTCACTTCAACAGCACAAGAGCCCCATATAGCGGTTATCAAAGTGAGCCAGGTGACCCGACCTGCTGCCTGGCTAGGCTGCACTCGCTGTCGTCCAATAGGATGCTGAGGGCCGTGCCCCAGATCCCGCCGGGGATGTTGTGACACTGGGTCGTCATGGTGATGCGGCCAGACTCAGTCGAGGTCAAGGCCATCGCTATCCCCAGGCCTGTGACTCGAACCTGAGCACCAGATGTTAGAGCATTGCTAAGATCTTGGCTATTCGATTAAACAATGGAACAATCAGCAAGTTATTCTACAACTATCCCTTCCTGCTGCACTCGCACATAAATGCTATTATTTATTTCCTAACCAAATAAATATTTGGAAATTTAAATATATATTTAAATAAATATATATTTAAATATTTGAGCAACTACTAAAGTCATCAATAATCTTTTACCATACATCAGAGTTCATGCAAATTGACTACAGATAACTATTAACCAATTGACTATAAATTAATAGCAAATTGATTAAAAAAGCTACTAACAAAATGACTACACTACAAAGAGCTACCAGATAAATTATCTGTGAATAAAGAAAGAAAGAAATAAATAACGAGCAGTACGGGCGCAGCAGGCACAATGCAGCATCAGCACTATGGGGTGTCTTTAATGTAGTGTATACGCATACACGTATTCAAGCAGCAGAAGTAGTAGCATATGCAAACAACAGTAGTATGCGTAGTCACTAATCAAACAACAGCAGTATGCGTAGTCACTAATCAAACAACAGCAGTATGCGTAGTCACTAATCAAGCAGCAGCAGTATGCGCAAAGCGCAGCGGCAAGAGGAGCAGTGGCAAGAGGCGCAGCAGCCTTGACCTCGATGTCGCGGTAGGTCCAGAGAGGAAAGAGCCAGTGCATGCCAGACTCCCCCACAGAGTCGGCACTTGCCTGGCGCGAGAACAGCCAGTTGCGCGGCCAGTCCTGCCACGTGCAATTAATATAAAGTTAAATTATTTAGATATACCTAGATTTCAATTTCAAATCTTCAAAAACTGTAGATTTTCTTTTAAATTAGTTTTCTTCTAAAATAACACAAAAAATACATGTTTTTGAATACGGCATATCGCAAAAATGTCAGATGACACCATTTTCAAGAAAAAAGAGGCTTCATTTACCTTCAAATAAAAAAAATTAAAATAATCCAGGGATGTTAGTCTGTATTCAAAGACAATCAGTGTGATTAGTCCCTCAATATAATTGAATTAGGTCAACTGCGTCACAATCTACATGTATGACCGGTTAAAACCTTGTACAATAATAATTGGGTCCGGTTAACTCAAGCGTGATCCCTGATTGGTCGGACCTGGCTGTGAAGCTGGAGGGTCATTTCGTGCGCAAGCTGGCGCAGACAGAGGGTCGCGCAGCGCGTGATGCCGCGCCCCATGTAGGACATTGACAGCCCCCCGCGACCCACGTGGAACGCCGACACCACCTGAGCCGACAACGCTCACACTAAATAACGCTTTAACTATGTACATTATTATTGAAACCACTAACCAATGCCAAGTGTTTGGACCAGCAGATATACAGCATATGGTTATGTGAGCCACATGCGGGTCTGATCAAGTAAAAAGTAATCAATCGCAGACGATATCGCTTGCAAATGGCATTTAGTCGAAAAAATTTGCAATTCTGTATTTGAAGACCATTTCAATATAAATATAACCTACAGGATACGCTACTGTATGTACGCTCTAGCTTTGAACTCGTAGAAAAGAACCTAATTTGCAGAAAAAATAATCAAAAAACACGACCCAAAGAGAATTATCGACTTATCCGTGTGAACTTTTGGTTCTACAAATAAAACAAAAAAATTGCGTAGAGCCCCTGACCCCGACTGACCTCGAGGAGGGACTGAAGCATGAGGATGCAGAGAGAAAGGCTGTCTGACCTGTCTGACCCCCCCGCACTCCAGCCCGGCCTGGCGAAACAAGGACACACACACACGTGGCTGTAGACAGAGCTGTCTTGCGGGCATACACATACACTTTGGTGTGAAAATGTGATTTAGTTGATGGTAGAGCTAGACCGTATCTAAGTACGGAAACCAACACCCCAACCAGGCCAAACAACCCTCATCATAGACGATCCCATACTAATCCAAAACACCAATCAGATAACAATTGTTACACAGCAAAGAAATACAAATATGAATATGGTACGTGCAGAGAGCAGCACTGTGGACAGTCGTCAGAAATAAATTGAAAGTAGCACAAAATTCATTTTTCTGTGCCAAAGCACCGAATGCTTTTTCCACTTGCCTCGCGGTGAAGCAATGAATATTTTATCGGGCGCGGGGGAATTTGTCGTTTAAGAATCATGTCTAGTAACAGACTATCACAGTCTAATTCTGGGCAAGAAACCCGGCACAGAACCGATCACCTTTCTTTAGTCGCCTTTCACGCCTCGCCCGGGGAGCTCTGGGCTGCAAGCCAATTCGCTTTTTTTCATGTTTTTTTGTAGCTTAAGGACCATGTGTAGCACATAAAGGCTATATACAGTTCAGTTCTGTGCAAGAGAGCTGGCACAGAAACCGCTCCCCTTTCTTTAGTCACCTTTAACGCCTCACCCAGGGAGCTCTGCACAGCAAGCCATCGTTCCTCGGCCCACGAGGGTAGAACTCTTACCGGGCAGTGATGTGCATAAGGGCGAGGAGCGTGAGCTCGAGCGAGGGCAGGTTGTATGTCTGGTCGGCACGGTTGATGCGTCCCAGCATGCAGCGCACCAGTGGCGCTCTGACGCAGGCCGACATGGCGGCGCGATGAGACAGACTGTAGGGCGAGCGTGCGACAAACCCTGTGACCAGCCGCAGCAGCGCTCGGTTCAGGCGTCTGCAGGACGTCGGACAGATGGCAATACCGTACGCAATTATGTAATTGTGCACACAGATACAAAAGGCCGTGCAATTGTCAAAAAAGTTGATAATTACAAAAGGCTCTTACTAATACACACAAAAGCAATTTCATAAAATTGTGAAATAAAGGTCAGTGAAGAGGTACAAGATATTGATGATTTCTTTATATCAAAAAGCACTCATAATATCTCATCCAGTCAAAATTTGAACCAAACAGAAGAGTTCAGTTCAGAACCAAACAGTTCAGTTCAGAACAGAACCAATCAGTTCAGAACAGAACCGATCAGTTCAGAACAGAACAAAACGCCATGACAGTCAATGTGCTTAATCGACACACAGTGAGCCTCGACGAGTCTGCCTGCATGCACTCGGAACAGAACAGTTGGATATTTTAGTTAAAATGCATGAGCAAGATGGCGCTATTTTGAAGCGTTTTTCGTCATTTCGCGTCACTTTTAAAATGCAGCAATAACTAATGGGGTACTAAGTGATCTGTTCATACAAAGCCTAAAGTGCGGCGAGACTATCAAACACTGATCAATAGGGGCTGCACAAACAAGCTAGACCTGGCAATGCCTCAGCAAGTGGTGGTCGGATCAAACATATTGGGGAAGAAGCTGACCTTTTGTTTCGCAGTGCGGGATCAGGGGGCAGTGCGCTCGACAGACTCGCCTCCATGTTGGCCAGCACGGTGTGCAGCGCCCCCCGAGGCTGCAGCAACACCCCCTCCATCCACTCCTGCACGCCACCCCCGCTCGCCCGCCGTGCATGGGGGGGTGCGGGGGCCTGAGGGGGAGGGGCCGGGGGGGGCGGGGCTAGAGTGATGAACAGTTCGAGCCACTCCAGGATGTCGAGGAGCAAAACCTCGTCAGATGACGACACCGGGGGCGTCTGAAGAAACCTGAGAGAGCCGGTAATGATTTTAAAATATTCTTTTAAAATGAGTAGTTTAGTGATGCGCAGCACAAAGACTATATACACTCCGGAGTTGAGCAAGATATCATGCCGCTCCCTATTTTTTAGTCGCCTTTTAAGACTTGCCCGAGATGCTCTGAGCTGCAAGCCAATTCATTGTTCCCCGGCTGGCAGGGGCATCGGGAAATGATAACATGTCAAATAAGGCGCTTACAGATCATGCCAGCTTCATCATCAACTCCAACGTCTCAAATAAAAGGCCAAAAAAGCGAGTTTTTTAGCTTTTTGGTTTGAAACTGGCTTGTACCAAATGGTCAAGTGACCATTTGGTACAAGCCA
>JAQIWG010000197.1:0-41143 GCA_034695025.1 Chamaedrilus cognettii | reverse complement strand
ATCGTCAAGGTTTCCGTCCCCCCCCCCCCCCCACCGAAATTTGTTATCTTCATGGTTTCATCCACATTAGTCTCAAATATTACCGATGTTATTCTGTCCACATCTGTGGCACAGAATTATCAAATGGACGCATCGTCCGCCTATAAATTATAAAGTTTTGCTTAGGGTCTATATATTAGTTTGGTTCAATAATAGGTCTCCACTCTTCAAGATGAAAAGTAAAGTGAGAGAATTTCTATTTGTCAAGTCTAAATTTCATCAAACACTTTTAAACAAAGTTGTGACTTCAATTTAGTGAGCTCAGTTCCGTAAAGCATTTGTTATACCAATCTGACCTAATACCCTACTTAATTTAGGTTAATATTTGCATTCATAAATCACCCAAAGCAATAGGCCCAACACAAACAACACAAGAGCAAAATACAAGTATTCAAAGTTACAATTATTTACAGGCTATGATAGCATAATGCAAGCTGTGCAGTGCAGTAACAAGTTAGTCTTGTGTGACAGTATAATCAGCCCACGTCGAGCGCAAGGCAATCATGCAATCACTAGTATCAGTTACTTGACAAAAATACCCACCATGTTGATTCATATTAATTGAACTAAATCACAAAATTAGTTCACTTGTGTCAATATTAGCGATATAATTATCTTAAATAAGCAACAAATCCTTGCTTTATCTGATCGGCCGCGTACACATGCGTACATGAGTTACAAATTAAATGGTTAACGGGGTTAATTAATCACCTAGTCACACCATACGCGTAGTTAAAACGCATGAAGTTAATGCGTACAGAAGTGAAGAAAGGCGAGCGTATGTTACAGACACAGCGATGTTGCCGACAGACGCTCACTCTATGTAATAACGAATTCTCGTAAATCTACAATCCGTCGCCAAAAGAAGGGCAAATAACTATATCGTAAACATCCAACATATTCAAACTTACGACGAATACCAAACTCAAAGCTATAAAAATAGAAAACAACTCGAGAGGCGCTTTCAAACTGGGCTTGCTTTAGTAATACAGAGATTTAGCAATAGGCATCAGGAATTAAGGTTATATTAGGGGAGAAGATGACGCTTAAATCCTCTCAGAAAATTATCACTCTATATGGATTACTGCATAATCACCCTATAGCCATTCTACAGGTATAACCAGTCTATAACCAGTCTATAACCACTCTATAGCCACTCTATAGCCACTCAATCTGCATTCAACTGCAGAGTTGAATGGCTAGAAAGCACCGTTACAGAGATCTGTCAGATTTGGCTTAATGACACCAAGATCAGTGCATGGGTTACATAATGATAGATAATGATGATACGATGTCTGAAGATGCATGTTGCTGACACTCACACCCAGTTGCACAATGGAGAGCTATTTCAATGATCATGGATCATATCGTAGTAACCAATCACAGAGCACGAAACAGATCTGAGATCTGTTTCTCTCTGCACTGATTGGTTGGATGATGTAATCTCTGATCCAATTGAAACTCTTTACTGAAGAACTGGGAATAGGTGTTACTAAATGCTACGAGATGTCACAAGACGACATGGTATCGCAGGTGTCGCAGGACGCCACTAGATGTCAGAGGATGGCAGGGGTGTCACTAGATGACACCTGGTTTCACTGTATGTCGCACGTGTCACTGGGTGTTGGTGGGTGTGAGCGCAACGAGGAAGGAGCGTATCTGCATGGGCTTGAGGATGACCGTCAGAGTGGAGGGGTCGACTGGGCTGACGTACGCACTCATCGCTACACACACACACATACACATACACGCACACACACACACTGGGCTGACGTACGCACTCATCGCTACACACACACACACACACACACATAGACGCACACACACACACACACACACACATAAGCGCACACACACACACACACTGGGCTGACGTATGCACTCATCGCTACACACATACAAACACACACACACACATATACACACATGCAAACATACACACACACACACTGGGGTAATGCATGCACTCATGGCTACACACACACAAACAATGCACTTTCACTTCTGCACTTTTTTGCACGATTATTTGTTTGTAACCCTGGTAAAACATGAGTAACGTTACGCCTCTATGAATCAGCGTTAGCGCTGTTTCTAAGCTTTCAAAAACTGCGCAGCCTAAGCCACAAGAGTAAATTTTAGCGCGCAATAATTTTACACGTTTGCCTGTCGGCTTTAAATTCACCGTACAATTTGCCGCAAGCCACAATTTTTGTAGCTCCACGATTGTTAAAAATATTGCAAATATCACTGTTTGTTATTATGTCACTGTTCGTTAGTGTAAAAGTATAGATAACTATCGCTAGTGGAACAAACTGATGCACATACGGCTCCGGCTCTAGACCTAACAATTCTACACTAGCGGCCAGAGTCAGTCATTCCTCCACGGTCAATAGAACAGGTGGTCAACCTTTGCCGGTCGTGCCGTAGCTCGCGACGTTCCATTGGAGGCGCGTGGCGCTGGCGAGCATCTGATTGGCTCCCAGCGTCACCTCGTCCAGCGAATCAATGGAGAATGGAGCAAACAGGTCCTGACACAAATATCACTGATTGACTGAGAGCGTGACCTCAGCCAGCCACTCAACAGAGAGCAAGCAGATCCTAATAGAAACATCCAACAGGCCGAGTTCTTCTGCAAGACTGTAAATGTGTCACACGAGAAGAAACTAAAAATGATTTCTTTCAAACTGCAGTCAAATACTCTAGATATTACCCAGCAAAACCGCTCATATTCTGAATAAGCCTCGGTAAGTGAAAGAACGCTGTCTCTAGCCAGTAAAGGTGCTGTCCCTAGCTGGTAGAGGTGCTGTCCCTAGCTGGTAGAGCTGCTGTCCCTAGCTGGTAGAGGTGTTGTCTCTCGCTGGTGTAGGTGCTGTCCCTAGCTGGTGTAGGTGCTGTCCCTAGCTGGGAGAGGTGTTGTCCCTACCCGCAGGGACACAGAGGCGGGCTGGGAGAGGGTGCTATCTTCAGCGCGCGCGTAGAAGTGCTCGAGGCGCAGCAGGAAGCGCGCCGGGCGGTACTGCTCCAGGGTCAACAGGTGCACGTTGGGCGGCAGAGCGCGCTTCAACCCCGACCACTGCGCCACACATTTAGTGTTACGGACCATGGACGCACTTTGATTATTGATTGAACATTGTAATGCTACATTGCTTAACTTTTAGATGTACCGATATTTAATTCACGTTTGTTAAAGGCTTGACATAGACATCCTCCATGCTACTGTTACATCTAGGCTACACCACAAGATGTTGTTTATATTGTGTGTATGTGCACCGCTGCTAGAAAATTTATTTATTTGACTTTGTCTGAAGCCAGGATCTGAGAGTATTTAAACACCAATTGCATTTAACCATTAAACAAATGATTAATAAATGCGCAGCGGTTATATTCTGTCACTTGCGACAAAAATAAAGATATCTACTGCCTAATTACTCGACACTACTTATAATCTGAGTGAGTGAATGAGTGAATGAGTGAGTGAGTGAGTGAGTGATGAGCACCATGGTGCGGTAGAGCTTGCTGTAGGCAGAAGGGTCGAGGGTGGAGGGCAGCAGGGAGAGGGAGGGACCCATGAACAGTCGCTGCGCGATGTCTCTGTGCTGCATCGCTGAGTTCTCTATCTTGTCCAGCACTAGGTAATGCTTCCCTACATAGCCAATCAGAGACTAGCACTGCATCCCTGCACCAGCCAATCAGAGACAAGCACTGCATCCCTGCACAGCGAATCAGAGCCAAGCAATACTTTCTACATCAACAAAGAACCAAGCCGCCGGACACACACACCTTTATTTCTCACCAATAACAGGAGAGAACTGACAGCTCTCTCCCAATCACTTCCGTCTCCCCCTAGTGCGCTGCTACACGGCAGGTCCCCGTCATTCAACCTTTCCATACAATCCGATCTTCTGTTCATTTCTTTGTGTCTTTATACGATTGGTTTTCCGGAAGTTAATCCATCATCATCATCATCATTTACGTGTTTTTTTATCTCAATTCTTTTCATCTTTCTCATCATGCCTAGCTCCTTCATATCGCTCGCTACTGCCTCCCTCAACGTTTCATTTATTTATTCTTCTTTTTATCGATTCCTTCCCCGCATCCTATTCCATTCCATTCCTTCCATCGCGATCTCCATTTCATCCCAGTGCAAGATCAGTACATAGTAAACTAAGGGGTAAGCCTCAAACGTGGTCAAATAATTCTGACTCACCCCTGATGAAGAGACCCTTCCCGTCCAGTCCGGTCTCGTTGAGAGCCTCGCCCACCCCATAGCCGTCGTCATGAAGCAATCGTCGATGAACCTACATCCACACAGCACATAGAGACAAACTGACAGTGAGTCTACATCCGCACAACACATGTGGACAAACTTAGAGGGAGCTACCAAAGAGCTGCGGAGAAGACTAGAGATGCGCGCCATACATTAATGAGCTCTCAATAGACTAGAGAGGCACTACACATTATATCAAAGAGCTCTAGATAAAACTAGAGAGGCACTTATACAAAAGAGCTTTAGATAGGACTAGGAAGGCTCACTTTAGATGGAAGAACTGTAGAGAATAGAGAGGTAAACATATCAAACATACGTATATCTAACGTAAAATATAATATATCGTCATAAAAAAAGAAAAGAATAGAGAGATACTCTAATATATCAAATATAATATATCTAGTCCATAAGACTAGGGAGGCACACTATGTACCAAAGAGCTCTGAATCAGACTAGAGAAGCACATAATATATACATCAAAGAACTATCAACAAGACTAGAGCGGCACAGACCATCAGTTCCATCTGTCCGTCCTGTATGCTGGCGCCCCCCTGTGACCGGTCTGTGAGCACCGTCAGCTGAATGTTCCTCCCCACGTCCTGCAATGATTAGGGTTGGGGTTAGGTGGGTGTACAACTTGATTGTTGACGGGGGTAGTAGTTGTGCACACCTGAATGAAGATACGACTGTTAACGGGGTAGTAGTTGTACACACCTGAATGAAGATGCGACTGTTGACGGGGTAGTAGTTTCCGGCGACTGGCTCGGTCTGGTTCAACGTCCACGTGTCACGGTGATCACGTCTGTATCAGCAACACACAACAGCGTGCCAGTTTGACACAAAGAACTTAATCTGATCTCTAATAAATGAATCAATCTAACTCTAGAAGTGAGATGCGTCGGGATGAAGAAATATTATATTCTCATCAATAAGGTCGGTCGCTTGAGTAGAGCATGCCCTAAGGTGGGTGGATCAGGGGCTTTCCCACCCACATGCGCTAAAAATTTTCATCTTCATAATTTTGTAGCATTTTTGGCTCCAACTGCTGGTTGCCTGACCTTGATTTGAAGTGTGATTTAATTTTGTAGTCCGATTTAACCAAAGAAAATCTATGAGAGAATTGTATCAAATAATTTGATTGGTCAATTCGGACCACAAAACTAAATCGCACTTCAAATCGAGGTCGAACAACCGGCAGTTAGTGAGGGTGCGTAGGAGTGAGGCACGTACACGCGTTTGAGTATCTCGCGTCCGTTGGCGTCGGTGTAGAACGTCTGTTTAGTCTGCAGCGACGTCTGATAGCGAGAGATTATCTCCTTGCCCACCTTGTCTCTGCACACTCACAGAACTAAGCGGTCTATATACACACAGAACTAGGCCATCTACATACACAGAGAACTAGACTTTCTATACACTCAGAATCTTTTTTCACTCACAAATCTGTCGACGTCCTCATCAATCTATCTACATACATAGTAAATTTGTGTATAAAGAGAGCTACATAAAGCAAATCTCTACAAACACAGACATTCCTGGTGTGTCAACACATTCACAGAATGACAATCTTTGTGACCATTCAGTTTAGCCCTGATAGAACAGAATTCCCAAGCTTTCAAGTATTGCGCAGGCCTACGTCACAAAATAGTAGATTTCAATGCACAATGCTGTGGCTGTTCATTTCAAATTAGGCATACAATTTGACAGTAGACCTTATTTCTGGAGTACTACGCCTGTTAAACCCAAGCTCGGCCACACTATCTGCAGCGTGTTAGAGTTGCCTTGCCTGCAGACTCACACAACAATTCACCGACTGGCTCCGACTCCCTCAGCCTACTACTGCTACTACAGATTCACGTGTCCTAGACACCGACGCACATCCTGTTTCTCATCTAGAGACAGAACTGCTCACCCAACGGAACACACAGCTCATCGACCGTAACCTATGCACATTTTGTGGATCCTCCCACAACCGCAGACTATTTAAATGCGCCACTTAAATAGAATATTAACCAAATATTATAGCCTAGAGTCCCAAACATAACTGTGCCTACCCTAAACCTAACCCATACCTGGTCTAACCCTAACGAAATCCTAACTTAAACTAAGCTACACCTGAACCTAACGTAAAGAATTAGATGATGTGATGCGCATGCGAGAGGAGCATGAAAAACGATCAAAAGTTATGAACAATGAAAGGTTAGAAGACGGTGAACCGTAGTCGCTAGTCTAACAAGGATCTGCTAAACCTGTATCTGGAAAGAACCACTCCCTCAACGAGGATATGTCAAACGTGTGTCTAGGGACAAACTCACTCACCCAACCGGGATATGTCCGACAGTGTACTCGACCTCGAGATGCCTGCTGCCCTTGTAGAGTCTGAACACCTGGCTCGCCCAATCAGAGAACGTCTGATGCACCTCCTGCACCTCGGACCCCTGCACCGGCCAATCGCTGACAAGCTAAACATTTAAATAAGATCAGCAAAGAGTGTTTGGTAAATACATCAAAGCCAATATTTTTCAGTTGTGCACTTCGCCATATAACTTCTAGAGATGTCATTCAAACTGCATCAAAGTTCACCAGTTATTGGTTCAAGACCTGCGGTTGGCTATTACAGTTTAAGGATTGCGAGTGGTAGCAAAGACAAGTGTAATTTAATGAAGAGCCTCGGGGTCAAATAAAGAACAAAGTTCCCAGATTTCACCGCCACAAACTTCATGCCCAGGGAGCTCTGGGCTGCAAATCATTGCTTTATTCCTCAGTTTGAGACATCCACTATCTGCAATTCTCTTCCTCTCCCACTCTGCACCTATTCTACCCTGCCGTTGTTTCTTTCTGGATTAAAAACACATCTTTTCCCACCATAAACTCCCTCCATTCCCTGACAAACACACGGACAGCCAACCCGGCTATCGTAGACTCTTTCTCCGATCCCTTCATCCTGTACTTCCACCAATTATACCTTGATGGATGCCCATAGCAAAGGGAGGTCCCTCGATGACGTCACTAGACGCCGAAACGGACTCTAAGCCCATTACTATTATTGTCATTATTATTATAGACACAGCCGAGCGCATGGTGCATACTGCTCAGAGCGCTCTCCTCCATGCATCCACACATGCACTGAGACATGCATGCTAGAGTGAAAATGCGAGATTGAATTTTTCATCGCCACTGCTGATCATTACTCCTCACACGGTGCCGACCCCCCTCCGAGAGTTATGCGTAAGTCTCATCGTCGGAAACGTCCTACCTGTGCTAGCGTGGAAAAGTGGAAGTAAGAAGTAAACGATGATGATGACGGTGAGGAGGGGACCCCCCCCTAACCTGTACGACAGAGGTCATCACGCTCGTGCTGATGGGGGTCGCCATGGTCCCGTTGGGGCGGAACACATATGCCCCCGAGGGCTGCCCCGACCCCTGGTCCTGGGTCTCGTCGTGCCCGGCGTACCAGAGCAGGGACTGGGTGACGTCTAGCGACAGATTGCGCTCCAGCTGAGTGACGCTCATCAGCAGACCTGTCGTACCACTGAACGTCGCACTCACGTACTGCAGCACAGCAGCACTCGTATCAGCACAGCAGCACTCGTATGAGCAGCAGCAGCAGCAACACGCGTATCAGCAGCAGCAGCAGCAGCAGCATGACAAGCCTAAACATAATAAAAGCCTAGAGAACACCTGGGGCCCATTCACGTATATTTTTAAGATTTTCTTAAATTTTATTTTAACTCAAATTTAAAACAAATAAAATCCATTCCCCGACCGCTCTGACATCATCAATCGGCACGCCCATGACCGTGCGGAGTTTCCAACAAATAACACAAAAAATTTCTAAGATTCTCTCAAGACAATCTTAAGACTAAGTTTATCATAAAATCGCTTTCCAAAAGTGACCTCTGATTACCGCCCATCATAGCGAGTTAACCACTAGTTGCTCTATCGGTGGATTGTGTGACGTCACGCTAGGCATGGGAGATCAACAACGATCACTTTCAACTCAACGATCGATCAACTCGCGGTTAACTCTGCCTAGTGGGTGTAGGCATTAGTCTTTGAAAACTATTGACTTTGAGCAAGGCTATGTTGAATACAGAGTGATACTGATTAAGACTTCAAATAATCATAATACTGGTCAAGAAATTTTAAAACAAAATTACAATCAAAGTGCTTTAGAACAAATGACCTAGCTTCAAAAAGTTGAACTGACCCAGTTTCAACAAGCTGAACTGACCTCATTCTTGATGACGATGTCGGCCATGTTGGTGTGTCTCCACGACGTCGTCATTGGGACGTTGTCTGTGCGCACAAGAACAGTTGTATGAGCTGAAGCAAGAACTGTAACAAGAACTGCAACAAGAGCCAAAGCAAGAACAGTGACAAGAGCTAAAACAACAGCCAAGTGAAGACGCAAATTTTGCAAAATAACTAAATAAAAAGTTCTGAAAACGAAGTAGAAGCTAGAAAAGCTAAAAAGAAAGTAGTAGTATATGTAAGCCTAAAGTAACCAATACCAAGACTAAGTCAATATTTCCCATTATAGCAGTATTTACCAGCTGGACGAGTCCAAGTGGAGGGGTGTCAGATGAACTCACCCATGCTGTTGGTCTCCTTGATAAAGTAGGACGAGTCCAAGTGGAGGGGTGTTTGCATGGACTCACCCGTGCTGTTGGTCTGCTTGATGAAGTAGGACGAGAAGCCAAGGGGTGGCAGCATGGACTGAAAGACGAGCTCGTTGACGGCCTTGCTGCCCATGTGGTCCGGCAGACTCGCCGTCGCCGCGGTAATAGGCACTAACTGTAAATTTATTTATGAACATGCTGTACAATACATCAAAGCCCTTTAACATTTATTGAATAGAACTTCACCTGCACACTGATGAAATCATTTATTGTCTACACACGCTGATGACACACTGTGGCTGCGTGCAACCTGCTTGGCTTGCACTGACAGTCCATAGCACTGCTTGAACCAATGCAATGAATTCAGAAAACAGATCATACAAGCAGCGCCACAAGCAGATAACACATGTGACAAAGAAATGCAGTAAAATGAGTCAGATCACGCTGTAAGCACATATAAAATATATCTACACATAAATAAAGCACAAATGTCATATAGACAGAAACACTACAGTATGGGTGTTGCAGCTGTAGTGTAGGATGGCATGAGAGCTGCGACAGATGTAGGTCAAGTAGAAATGAGTGTGTGCTGCAGACAGATGTAGGTCAAGTAGAAATGAGCGTGTGCTGCAGACAGACCTGGTAGTCGACCTTGTTCATGTTTGAGTCTGTGACGGTGTAGGCGCGCCCAGTGACAGGCAGACGCACCCAGTGGGTCACATTGCGACCAATCGGGTTGTAGATGATAGCGACAAACTGTGAGAAACATTGCGACCAATGAGGTTGTAGAGGATAATGACAAACTGCAAAACACATTGCAACCAATGGGGTTGTAGAGGATAGCGAAAAAGTGTGAGAGACATTGTGACCAACGAGGTTGTAGAGGATAGGTCACTAAGGCAGGTCAAGAAAAATAAATAAAACTTAAGACTAATAAATTGTAACAGAACAGATAAAGCAAACAGTGATTTGGTCGATTATACATTATTTTCAATGAATTTTCATGTTTCATAATCTAACTGCAATAGAATGGTCAAACATAAGTCAATATTCAAGAAGAACATCTTATTCAAGATTTTCATATAAACATCATATGAGCGTAAATATCATAGCAAGTGAAAAAGATCATAAGGATCAGACAAAAGTCGCTCACGAGCACAAAGAGTGCACACAATTGTTTTTGGCCCGTCAAAGTTTTTTTGGCTTAGGCTTATTTTGGCTTATACTTCCTGCGTCACTTGGATCAGAATAACAGTTCAAACTATGTTTCAAATGCAACATAATAACGTCGCAAGTCCATACCCGATATCGTTATTTACATCGGAATCTCACGAGGTTCGGTTCATAGAGTGGTGCGCGATCATTTGAAGTTTCACAAGGTGTCTGCACTTAGGCCTAGTGATTTCTTGTTTACTTTTTGCGAAAACAACGCTACGTTATGCGCAATGAATAACTGGATGGCAATTTCCATACCATGAAGTGTCATATATTTTTCTACGTCACACTAGTGACGTCATCGTTATGAAATCATTAAAGATGTTGCAAATTGAATTTCACACAAAACGTATATCTCGGATTTGTAATATTTCAAAAATTCAAATAACGGCAGCCACTGGCTACTTATATATGGAAAGACCCTCGTATGTTTCAAATGCCACAACATAAGGTGAGTGAGCGTGACCTGCAGGTTGTTCTCAGACGCAGGACAGTTAGACACGTTGGCGAGAGGACAGAACTGCACCGTGGGCTCTGCCGATCCGCTGGATAGCGGCAGCAACTTGGCGAACGAATCACCGATCACCTCCTGCATGCACAGCCATACAGAGGATAGACGCAGCCCCTTGAACAACCAATCAGTAATAAACTTGCAACAACAATAAATACACAACTAAGTTTAATTAATTGCATAACAAACAAAGCTTCACTTAGCCCCATATTTACCAGATTTCCTACACGGCAGCCAAACGACAGTTCTGTCTCAGCCAATCACAAGCAGCCAGTTAACGACCAGTTAATAACATCCGCAGCAGTGTCAGAAATGAATGGATGACACACCGCCGGACAATGTTTGCTCTCGCGACAGAAATCAAAGCACAGCGACTTACATACAGCAAAAGTGGATTGGTTGAAGGGCCAGAATTAGGGCCATGCTGTCAGGCAGGTCACTGTCAGCCTACGTTTGTCAGTGTGCGCCCACCTTCAAAAAGTCTAGTGAGCGATCAACATAGCTATACAGGGCTATAAACTTCATTACTATCATTATTAAAGAACTATTAACGCTGTCACGCCCCTTCACACTCACCCGGCAGGCTGCCACGCCCCCTGCCACTCACCTGGCAGGCTGCCACGCCCTCAGCGACCATGCGTGCGTAGTCAAAGGCGACGTGCTGCTTCTCTGTGCCACTGAACACACAAACCATCGCCAGACTCAGCAAGCTTCACTCACTCATACAATCACCATGAGTGAACTTTTGAAAAGAAAAAGGAAAAGTAAAGTGTAAGAGACAAACAGCTTAGAGGCAGACAAGCAGAGGTGACTAATACACGCGTCCAATCAGAGTACAAAATTACATTAGTGAGGCGATCCGACTGGTTGACAACCATCTTAATGACAACCTCAACCCTGCTTGATGCATATGACCTTAATCCCCAGTTGTTCAATGGAGAGTTCATATCGGAACAGAGATCATGACGTCATCCAACCAATCAGAGCAGTGAAAATAAGATCTAAGATCTGTTTCACACGAGGCAATTGGTTGCTAGATATCAATACCAAGATCATTCAAATAACTCTCACTGAGCAGAGGTGTAAGAGAGAGGGAGTCAAGGTGGACCGACCTCACTCCATCGTGATGCTGCAGCACTCCCATAGCTCGTCCTACACACACATATAAACACACATACATACACACAAACACACACACACTCCCATAGCTCATCCTACACACAGACACATACAAAAAAGTAAACACAATGACCGCTGAAAGAAGAAAAGAGCGTCATGGCAGACAATATGCCGTCAAAATAATATAAGCACAAGTGACCAATTTACTTGTCGGATCACAGTGCACAAATCTACAAGGAAGTGTGAGGGTGGGTCAATAACTACGACACCTCTTGGGTTTTTAATGTAGAACTAATGCAATTTGCATTATACGATGAAAATTTTACGTAGATAATTTGCCATCTAATATCGATATTTTAAAACAAGTTTGATGAAATTCTGTAGATTAGTTTCTAAGTTATGAGTTTTTAAAATCGACTACCCCGCCGCCTGTGTGCTAAAATTATCAAATACTTTAACAAACACAGATCCTAGGGGGAAACGTATAAAACGTGTGTGAGAGTTGGAGATGGAAAGTGTTCCTCACTCAGCATGTCGACCTTGAGGAAGCTTCCCTTCTCCTCGTCCAGGTCTGAGAGGACGTCCAGCTGCTTGCACACCTATACAGACACACAGACATGCAGGCACACACATTCAAACCTAGAGGCACACAGTCAAACAGAGACACAGACAAACACATAATCAGCCACACAGGCAAGAAAGAGAACAAATACCACAATTCAAACAATTCACTGATCACACTCCACTACCACCACTAGGGTCGCTCAAATAAGACACAGCACAGATGGTAATTATCTCAAACAGATGCCACACACCCAAAAAGGCAATATTCATTTTTCACATTCTCACATGAGGTGGTTTGGGCATGTGAAACAGTGAAGTGAGAAAAATTGGGTATCAGCATGCAGATATATTGTTGTGGATGGCAAAGTTCGGAGGGGGATGGGGAAGAAAACATGGAAGGAGGCAGTAGAGACTGAAAAAAAATGAAGGAACGTGGCATGAGTAGAGAGATGGCAAATAAGCGAGAGTTATGAGGGAGTCTCGTCTTAGGAAACGTCGAACCTGTGTTGACACGGAAAAGTGGACGCAGAATGTAAATGATGATAACATTCTACCACAACCATCACTATTATATGCCTACTTGCCACGAGACCCGAGGGCCTCAGCCCTCAGGGGGGTCAGGGGAACTGCCCCAACGGACTATACAACCTGCATGAAGTTGTTAGAGGAGCGTTCGTATCCCTTGAGAGCGGCGCGGCTCACGAAGTACCCCGTCCAGAACTGATGCGGCCCGGAGGCGTACGGGAAAAAGTCGTCCATCTTGCTCGAGTAGGTCATGTTGAGGCGGTTCATGGCGTAGACATAGCACGCCGGGGTCGAGTAGATCACGTTCACCTTGCTCCCGTTCAGTTGCTACACACACACATAGACAGGCACACTGATATGTAGACAGACACCCAGCGGTACCACCTGCAGAAAGTTGTTGGACGAGCGCTCGTAGCCCTTGAGAGCCGGCCGACTCGTGAAGAAGCCGGTGAGGAAGGCGTGCGGCGCGATGGCGTAGGGGAAGTAGTCATCCGTCTTGGGCGCATACGTCTTGTTGGCTGAGTTGAGGGCGAGAACGTAGCACGCGGGGGTGGAGTAGAATACGTTCACCCCCCCTCGCTGCACACACAGAGGGGGCAGTCACCCCCTGCTCCCCCTAACACACAGAGGGGGGCAAGGAGCCCACCCCCTCTCTCTAATGGCAGCGGGTGACAAAACAAACATTCACTCACGACCTTGGGCTCCACTCGCTGGCGTCTTCTGCAGTTAAAATCAATGAAGGCTAAGTGCCCTTAATTAATTTGCCCTTAGTATAAGCGCCCTTAAATAGTTAAGCAAAGCAGTTGTGGTTAACTAATCATACACGGTATGCTGGAGACAAACTTGTTCTAAGCCAGGACACACAGGACCGGGATCGGGAGGCTTAAATAAAAAATGTGACAGAAATCTGCCTTCTATAAATGGGATATGAATAGGTAGCCTCATTTAGGGAACGGTTGGGGTTAGTTATGGCTATACAGGTTAGGTCACATGACTGTAAACCAGCATACACGTATAGCATACAGCCTGATCTGAAAGGGGGTAATATTGGGACAGTTTGAGACCACAGCCCCTCCCCACAAATATACTATGACCTCAATAGTTCACCTAGAATACGTTGTTTCAGCCGCAGCAAAACCATATCTTATTCATTTATCAAATTGTGGCTAAATCTGGCTATGAGCAACATCCATTTATATTTTCAAACTCAGACCAACATGTGATCTTTAAACTGCTTTGTTGTTTACACATACAGTAATTTTATGGAGTGTAATACCATGGTGTGCACTTCTTCCATGACATTAAACTACTGTCATCTTGCGCTATTTGAGACTAGTTGTGCTATGAAGAACACTATGAAGGACAGTTGACAAATCAAATTCCAAACATGATATCATGATCTTAACTAAGACTTTGTCAAAATTATTTGATAACCCAACCCAGCATTTATTCTAAATAAAACACAAATTTATATTTTCAGTATTCAGCATAATTACATGCAAAGAAGCATTAACTCACTCGACCTTGTACAGGTGCAGAAGCAACAAAAATGATACAAACAGGTCATAGTGTACGTTTATACGTAAGGTGCGCCTAGGAAGCATGCAAACAAACTACAAGGTGCAACAACAGAGCATAGGCATTATCAAGGCTGCGTCTAAATTTCCTGTACGCAGCATATAAAAAAATACTGAGCAAAAAAAGAGAAAAAAGTGCAATGTAGCAAAAAAACATGAGAACAAGCGGTCGCAATTAAACGATGCGCTCTTCACTAATTTTGACTTCAGCTAAAAGCTTACAGTTGGCAACAATATCATCAACAGGAATAGTGAACAGGAAAAAGTGAAATGAAAGAAAAAGAGCCGGGAGATGTGTCCAAGTCGCCTTGCTATAAGCAAGAGAGACCTTTGCTTCTTTTAGCTAACTGCAAGCCTTGGATAGTAATTTTAGTTGAATACCGCAGGTGTGATAACAGTTAATAGTGGAGGGTTCTAGCAAAACGCACATTTTTAAGAGAGGGAAAAATGGAGGGCAAGAGGACGAGGGGAAGGATTTACTACAAAGGAAACCGTATGGAAACATGAAGAGAATAGCGGAGTATGGCCAGGTGTGGAGAGGCTGGATGCCAGGGACCTGCCGTTTGGCAGTGCACTGGAGTGAGAGAATGCACACATCAAAAAATGATCTAGTGACAGACCTAATCCAGGTCTAAGGCAGACCCTCTGATTCACTAAAGATCTACGGACAGACCCGCTGATTCACTAATGATCTAGGGACAGACCCGTTCGTTGACGTATCGGATGAGTTTGTCGTAGTTCTTGAAGTTGACACGCGCGTTCTGATACTGGAAGTCTGACCCCATCGTCATCATTATGTGATTGGTCATGTAGTGCTTCGCCTGCAGCGCAGAGCAGCAGCTGATTGGTCACAAAGTGGGTCACGCAGTGTCAGCTGATTGGTCAGAAAGTGAACCACATATGGCCGATATTCAATATAGCGAGTCACAAACTTATTGCGTGATGACCAAAAGCCACTAATTGGCAGAGCGAGGAAAATAATCTAAAGTAAAAAAAGTTTAATGTTTATCATTGACTCTGAATCCTAATCCCATTCACATCCAAGTGACTAGAAGTGACTAGAAAATAAGTAAAGTAAGTGACAGTGAATTCAAAGTCATAGTGTGACTGTCAACTGTGAATGGCAGAGCAAAAGAAATATAGTAATTAAATACGAAGTCTAAGAAAATAAGTCGAATAATGCAGTGACTTTGTGTGACTTCCTGATCGAGTGACTAAAGCACGTGTGAGTGAGTAAGTGAGTGAAAGTGAGTAAAGTGAGTGAGACACACCTGGTCGTTGGCCTCGTTGATGAAGTCGTCTACTCTAGAGTCCACGTTATAGTCCTCCAGTCTCGGATCATCCTGCAACACAGTGCACCAGTCATTGCGGCTTTCAGTCACGACCAGCTAAATGCCATCTGTGGCTCATCCATGGCTCGTCCGCGGCTCGTCCGTGGCCCGTCCGCAGCTCATCCATGGCTTATCCGGATGATGAAACGAATGATCTCGAGCACAAGCGTATGAAATGGCTCCATACGCAAGTAATGCATCATCTGCGGCGCGTATCGTATTATCGGCATATTTTCTCTTAGGATCAATGCAGATGCAACTATTTGGCGAAGCGTTGTGGCCGAGTTGTCTAAGTCGCGGACTTCGGCTTGCGAGGGTGGCAGAGAGTCAATTCGAACCCCGGCCGTGGCAAAATATTTCAAGTCACTTCGTGCACTCTTGGCAAAGACGCTTAATTTTGTCAGCCCTGCAAATAATCGTCCAATAGGGTGGAGTGCAGTAGGGAAGTTAAAGATTTAGTGGCATAAATGACAGTAGGCCCCCCGGCGACGCTGCGAATGTGATTTTAACTAGTGACTTCATCACGGTTTGATGAATTCAATATTGCAAAACTTGAGTCGATGAAAAAAACAACGGCCGCCATGCCGCCGTTTTTTTTAATCGAATGCTTGACAGCCGAGACTGCGCGCTCTGATTGGCTGTGTCATGGTTTGCATCATACAAATGACGAGCGGTTTGTGGTAGAAAAATGGAATGTCCCCTGAGCAAGACTGGTTAAGTATCAAGGATGGGGTGTACTGTACCATCATGGGAGGGTCGCCGCACTCAAAGCAGAAGCCGCCCGGAGATCCGTATCCGTTGTAGAGCACTCCAGTGAACAGACTAGACTGGTCCCCTGCACCAATGAACAGTGTATAGTGAACATACTAGACTGGTCCCCTGCACCAATGAACAGTGTATAGTGAACATACTAGACTGGTCCCCTGCACCAGCAAACAGTGTAGAAACTGCATATAGTGTCCAGGGGCCTATTTCTCAAAGCTTACCAAACTATAAGCCTACACTATCCTAAATCAGATTGTGAAAAATGTAAATCCATTTGCCGACCGCCATTACGTCATCATTTAGTTTATAGCGCGTGGCAGTGCGGAGTTTCCAATAACAAACGATCAAATTTGCCCCAGTATTTCTTAAGAACTTCTTAAGATTAAAATTTGCGTAAGATATTTTGAGAAGAGGGTCCCTGATTATGCAGTGACAGATCGGTACAGAAAACTGCAGATCTTCAAGCAGTTGCTAGGCACGTCATCACGACTCAGCATAATCTGAATACTTCACGCATTGCGCGCGCTACAGACAAAGATATTGTGAGAATGCTTCTGTGAGAATTATTAGATCTCATGAAATCCACCAATAATTGATGACTCTGAGCTGATAGAACAAAGCCAGGCAGTGAATGATACAAGCCGTGGAACAAAGAAATCGTTTGCAGCCCAGAGCTCCCCGGGCGCATAGTAAAAGCCGACAAAAGAAGAGAAGCAGTTCTGTGATTCGCCACTCATGAGGCACTGAAACAGACTGAAATGCTCTTCGTTTGTACACGCGGTCCTTTATACTACCAAAAACCGATCTCTATTGTCATAGATTGCCTCTATGGTAAGCGACTAGCGTATAATAGAGACAATACATGACAGTGGTCTATGCTAGAGTGCTAGGCTAGTGAAGTGACACTCACCAAGAGACTCGCTCCCCATCCAGACTGACTCCATGTTCTTGGTCCTCAGACGAAGGTCCATGTCCTGGTAGTCTATCCGCGCAAAGAATAGCCCGTCAAACCCAAACTGAAACAGCAAAGAACAATTTGCCAAGCCCAAACTGAAACAGCAAAGAACCATCAAAACAAGTACTAAACTACCCCTCCTTCATCTGAGCAAAGAGGGACCTCACACACACAAAGAGGCAGCTCTCTCACCTGCACGAAGAGAAACCTCTCTCTCACCCACGCAAAGAGGGACCTCTCTCTCTCACACAAAGAGAGATCTCTCCCTCACACACACAAAGAGAGACCTCTCTCACACCATACAAAGACGACCCTCTCTCTCACCCACACAAAGAGGAATCTCTTTCTCACACAAAGAGGGACCTCTCTCTCATACACATAAAGAGGGAACCCCTCTCTCACCTGTGCAAAGAGGGAGGCCTGTTCGCGTGAGTGCCCGAAGGGGTCAATCTGCCAGCCGATGCGCGGCCGCCCACACTCGCCAAAGTTGGACTGGAGGAAGCGAAAGCCGAGCGTGTGTTGGTCGATGATGGAGCTGTAGTGAGTAGCGGCCTCGTCGTTCATGCACCACCCCCCCAGCGTGAACTCCAGCTGACCTATCAGAGTGCAGCAAACTGGGTCAGCCCCGCCCCTCGTCATTCGTTCACCACCCATCAAAAGAACAAAAATTTAAACCCTCGCAATGCTAGATTCGTACAAAACTTTGTGAGAATGAGAAACAACCAGCCTCATTATAATTGCGAGCAATAAGTGAAGGGGTATGGTAAAACTCCCGCGTCAGGCAGATCATGAAAGAAGGCTTCACGGAAGAAGAGACTAAAAAACAGCGTAAGAAGGGCAAAAGAAAGGCCGAAGGGCAGAAAAAGGGTGAAAAAAGGGCGACAGAAAGGCGGAAGAAAAGCGGAAGAAGGGGCAAAAAAATGGCGAAAAACAGGGTGGAAAAAGGGCGGAAAAAATGGCGCAAGAAGGGGCTAATTCAGTGAATCAGCAGTTGGTCAAGACAGGTGAGATGGGAATGAGTCGAAAGTGGGTCAGGACTACTTGGTCAGCAGTCAGGGTGTCTGACCTGTGTTGACGAGGCCCCTGACGAGGTGCTTGGTGCTGTCGTGCAGCTCATCCCACCAGCGAGAGAAGAAGGCTATCTCGACATAGATGAACTTCTTGCCTGGGTCCTCATGCAGCTGTTGGAACATCGTGTCGAGAATAAACTGCACTCCTGCCCCCTGGATGTCGTTGCGTGCTGTAGGCAGTGACACAGACTATTGGTAGTGTTATTATTGTAGAGGATAGACTGGACTCGTGTCCCCTGGATGTTTTTGAGTGCTGCAGCGATGAAACAGACTAGTGGTAGTATCATCCTCACTATTATCGAAGATGAAGTGAATCCCCGTGCCTTTGATGTCATTTTACGCTGTAGGAAAATGAGACAGACTAGTAGTCATAGCATCATTATTATAGAAGACAGACTGGACCCCTGCCCCCTGTATGCCATTGCTCGCTGCGCACAGCGATAGAGACAAGGCCTCCTTTCCACTATGCATATTTTGCATGCAATCTTACATGCAATTTTGCCTGCAACCACGTTAAGAAAGTTACAACATAAAATGTCCGTTATCATGACAATGATTTTCTTAACTGGGTTTCATGCACGACTTGTTCCTTAACTGGGTTGCATGCATGGCTTGCGTGAAACCCAGTTAAGGACATTTTACATTGCAATTTTTTTAACATGGTTGCATGCAAAATTGCGTGTAAAATTGCATGCAAAACACGCGTCGTGGAAAGAGACGTTAAAGCAGGCAGCATGTGCCGTCATTCAGCACTACTCAGCAGATTACCTGTGATGCTGAACACATCATCCACACAAATGCCAAGAAATTATATCCAGTCCCGCAATTGTGAGTTGAAAGTAGATCAGAGATCATGACGTCATCCAACCAATCAGAGCACTGAGAAATAGATCTAAGCTAAGATCTACAAGTGGCACAAATGTACCTCCTTAGAACTAAGAGAGGCACCAACAGACCTCTGTAGAACTAAAAGAGGCACCAACAGACCTCCGTAGAACTAAGTGAGGCACCAACAGACCTCTGTAGAACAAAGAGGGGCACCAACAGACCTCCGTAGAACTAAGAGACGCACCAACAGACCTCCGTAGAACTAAGAGTGGCACCAACAGACCTCCATAGAACTAAGAGTGACACCAACAGACCTCTGTAGAAGTAAGAGTAACACCAATACACCCTGTAGAGCTAAGAGTGGCACTAATGCACCTCCGTAGAAGTACTCGTCGACAGTTTTAAGCCAGCCAACGTCGTCGTGTGTGTGCGGCACGAGGTGAACGTTGAGCATCCCCTCCTTGCCAACGTCACAAGCCTGAGCACACAGCAAGGAGATCCTAACTCTAACTGCCGGTTGCTAGACTTCAATTTAAAGTGAGATTTTATTTTGTAGTCCGAATTAACCAATCAGATTATTAGATACAATTCTTTCATATATTTTCATTGGTTAATTCGGACTACAAAATAAAATCGAACTTCAAATCAAAGTCTAGCAACCGGCCTTAAATAGAGTGAACATTGTGAATATAAGAACCCAATAAATGAGATTTAGATTGATCACTAGACTCTTGCTTTCAGTTCAACAATATATTTATTCTTTATCGTTCAATTGTCTCATTCTGTGTACTACTTCTCGGAGCCACTTAGCGAAACTTTCTGACTTCCATTTTACCTTTGAACGCTTCCTCAATCCTGCCACTATCAACTAAAAATCTACTAACTTTACAGCAATATGCACTTCTAGCAAACAGCGTTTACACACATGTAAATAAATACCATGAAAGTTAATTTAGAACTCAAAAAAATGCTAAAAAACAACAACAAAAACAAAATACACGACACACACCGCGTAGCCACATTCAAGAGGAGGCGCAGCCTGACTCTTAGACTGTTTCACTTCCTCCTTTGCATTAGTCTGCTCTCCTGCTCCCCCACCCACAGACTGCTCTTGTTCCTTGTTCTTCGCGCCAACCAGAAACTTCTTAAAATACTCATCAATGAACTTCTTGGTCGCCTCAGAAGGCTCCTTTACTGAAGACTTTTCCTCATCGGCGACACTCGAGTCATCCTTGTCTGATTCAAGGGGGCGTGGTACTGAGTGAGCTCGCTCCCCATTGGACCGCGACATCCACGGCTGACGCTGCATGCGATTGACAAGGTCGCCATGACAACCGGCGATGACGACAGCCAATAGCGCGAGGCGACACAGATTGAGCGCCATGCTGCTGCTGAAAATAAAAATAATACATCAAAAGGGCTCAGTAGGCTGCTGAGTAATCTCAATAGAATTGAAATGCCGAAGAACTTTATCAAGACCTTGCAGTACAACATTGCTTGACAACTTTGAAACTTCTAAGATTAATTTTACTCTAAATAGTTCTGAACATTGCTAGTCACTGACGCGTGGACGCGTAGACGAAGGGACTGGGTTAGCGCATAGAGAAAGGGGCTGGACTAACGCTACAGCATTTAAAAATTGAGATAAAATAGTAAAAATAGCATCAATGCATGACTTTTAAAAGATACAAATATTCACAAGTTAAATAATTGCTGAATTATAAGGAAGCCTAATCAGCAGCAGCGCGATGTCACTAAACCTTGCTGAATCCATTACCTGCAACAGCAGAGGCGATGTGAAGGGTGGATGCTGAAGGGCACACGACTCTCTGCAGACGTGTCGTCACTCAGCACCCTAGTGTCCAACCACAGACTGACGAACTGACGGACTCAGACACTTGCACACAGGACTCCTGACTCACAGCTGTCTAAGGAGCGCGTATGTAGGCCGTGCACATCCACCACCTACTCAACTCTGTTTCAATACAAGTAAAGGCAACCAAAGGGGTTAGAAAGTTCAGCGCACCCCACTTAATTCTAAATCAATTGTTTGTCTTATTATTTTTAACTACATGGTACATCTGAACAAAAATTGATTTGTTTTTGTGGATACCCCAGTCACACATGGCATCTTGAGGTAACTTAACCCCCCACTCAACTTAAATCGCACCTCATCTCTAAGCTGCACCCTTCTCCCTCCCCCAACTCAAACTTATGGATCTTCACCCAGACGTGTCTGGTGAACCATCTAGGACAGACTGGCAAGAACAGTGGCGTCACGTGCGGGCCAGGGGGAGCTAATCCCCCACCGCTGCGAGGCAGTTGAGGAGGTAAAAAAGGAATACTGGTACATAAAAGTGTCAAATATTTACAGCGCAGCATTCATGAAAATGCGCCGTGAGACACGTGACTATTGCATAAGGATGCTCCATCAAATAATGTCAATATTGCGCATCAAGCCTCCGCTAATCGCAGTAGCCTTGCGGCGCAAACAACAAACAACCAATATTTGTAATCGAACTTAATTTACAACTGTACCATAGCCTACTTTAGCACAGTATGTCATTGTAATCGTGAAATTGTACAAATCGGGAATTGGATACTATACGAATAGTACTAAAATTCATTACAAGACAAGCATAATTAAATTATTTCATCGCTTAATTCTCAACCCCACACATTATATAAGCCCGCGGCGCCCCTAGGCATCGATTGTACAAAGGGGGCGTTACTAGCGGCGGTAGACACGTAGACACCGCGTCACAAGACTCAACTCTAACTGGGCTTAGATCTGTACCTGGCCTGCACCGGGCGATGCTACGCGGGGCAGCCAATCAGAGCTCGCGCCGAGTAAACAGTCAGACTTATGCCTAACTGTCGCCTAACTATGCCTAACTGTAGCGGCAGGGATGTAAACACGGCGAGGGGCGCGGCATGTAAACAAAGAACATGTGACTTAACTTAATAAGAACGTAAATAAGAACAACCAGTGATACCATTGGACCAAAATGGAATACCAATAATTCAATAAAAACTTCAACCTGGCTTTTGCAACACTTAGATGTTCACACAAATGTAAACGTAGGCTTGATAAGCTTATTTGCAGGAATACATATAGATATTCACATACAAATTCACAGAAATGTTGACGTTGATGTTCACGCCAAGGTTACAGCCTCAGACCAAATAGTAAACAATAGATTTACTATTGGTCCAAGGTTACAGCAAAGTCGCAATGTCGATAGCAAAGCTGCAGTCGAATTTTCAAAATCAAACTTGCACATTAAACCTTAGGCTACAATAAGGTGTTTCAAATCCAATACACGTTTCATTTCCAATTGTAGGAACATGTAGGCCCACGTCGTACTGAAATATTGTTGTCTGTGGTCACCCTAGTTTAGCACGGTGGGTAGGAGTAGACTCTGCCCCACATCATACTCCAATCATGATTGTGTTCTGTTTAGTAATTGGTGCTACGGTCTTCAGCTTTCATGGCTTCTGCTGATACTGCTTGATCTAGGACTAGGCCTACCATTTGCTATATTTAATTATTATTTTATCGTTGTGTTATATGATTCGTCTTCTTGCGTGTATGCATAGTGTTTGCATAATGTTCGCTGTTTGGAAAAATGTTACCAAGAAGATTGTTGATAAGACTGTTATATAGCTATCAGTCAATTTGATGCACAAGTCCCATAGGTTTGTGAAACACTTCTTTTATTTTTCTAATACAGTCTGCCTAATCGCTGTATTGATCTAAATCATCAAAGAACTGTCATTGAATAACTGAAGCAGGCTCATATGAGGCGTTCAAACGCACCGACACAACACAATTGACTCCTTAGATAATTCATCAACACTATTTACATCATCATCAATTCACATCGTAGGCTTAAACCAGTCAATCAACAACAAATCATACTAGGAGTTGAACGACCGTTTTGTCGTCCAAAGACAGCGTCAGGGTGCGAACTAGGCTACGATGATACTATGTACACGGCTAACAATGATTCGCTACCAATAGACACACATCGCAAGAGTCCACTCTCGGCAGCATTCAGGACAAAATCTGCATATAACAATCACTATGTATGTACACTCCACTCGTAACGCACCGAAAATAGCCTAGGGTGTGCAAACGGGGACTGAAGAACATCTTTTGTAAAGGTGTAATGTTTGTGATGAAATTATAAACTGGGTTTAGCACAGGTGACGATGACAGTCAAGATATTGGCCTATAGTAGTCTACAAAACAAACAGCCTATGAAAAAAGGACCGCTAAAAAAGGCCGTTAAAATAATGGCGGATAAAATCAAAGGAGGCAAAATCTGTTAACATCAAATCATCCCCGACGCAAATCCTTGGCCATGGTAAATTTATGAAAATCAGCAAATTATTCAAACTTTGCCCTTTATTTTGCTTTGTGAACGAGTCTG
Source organism: Chamaedrilus cognettii (assembly GCA_034695025.1). Lineage (NCBI taxonomy): Eukaryota > Metazoa > Annelida > Clitellata > Enchytraeida > Enchytraeidae > Chamaedrilus > Chamaedrilus cognettii. Next base: position 17,322 of record JAQIWG010000197.1, on the reverse strand, counting down.
TGGCGAGTCCCAACTTGGACACAAGGAGCCTGTTAGTGTTTCAGTCACAACTGAGACACTAATGCAAACCACACCAACAGTATCGGAGAATCACTTTTACAGCCATTTACCTTTACAGGTAGTGTAGAATCTACACTACTTGTAAATGTACATGGCTGTGCATAATGTAGCTAACGGCCAGCCAACTACACGACTGACTTGTTACTGTGAGGCTAGTTAGGCTACCCGAAAGCACTTTTGCTGCACCGCACCGGTCCGCAGAATCAAGTCTGCTTCACTTTGCACCCCTTTGCTGACTTACCCTACTTTACTGCACAGAGAGCCCTTATAAGTATGAAAATAGCACCTTCTAGCAAATGCATTTAAAATAAAAGACCAGTAAACTGGTTAAGAAGATCACAGTAGGTTTCTCAACAGAGCACTATGCAGCAACCAGGACAGGTTCAATCATCCAGTCAATGTTCACAAGGTCACTGCTACTCAAAGTCGTGGTCCACGGACCGGCGCCGGTCCGTGGACCACCTGTCGCCGGTCCGCGGCGAGCTGGGAAAAAATTGGTTAAATGCACTCAGTAACCCAGGTTACTATGTCATTGGTACTGAATCATATTTAGTGGACCGCGCAATTTTTTTGCGATAAAAAGTTGCCGGTCTCCGGCGACCGCGAAACAAATATGCCGGTTCGTTAAACCAAAAAGTTTGAGAAGCACTGAACTAGATTATGTCACTCAATAACTAATGCACCGTTCAATACGCTGACTCGATCCAAAAAATAAACAAAATGCAGACTATATTCACACCAGCGCACACTGCACAGATCACGCGCAGATCTTAGCCTATGTTACAATTCACAACTGCCACGCTATTTCTTAACGTGTGAAAATATTGCTAATCATCGCATCGCGGGGGTCAGAGAATTTTTGGCCACGGAAAAAGACAATGAATAACTATCGGGGAAAGAGACGGTCGTACCCCATTACCCATAAATCTAGAGCTCAAAATCTAACCAGCCTCACAAATTAAGGGAGGTAATACGTGATGTTCTGTGGGGTTGTAGACTGCAGAGAGAGCTCAGGCGCTGATTGGCTGCTGACTCGCCTGTTGCCACTGTGTTATGACCTTGTAGCACTCGGCGTGACCTACATCATCAACCAATCCCAGCTCGTGTAGAATTCAACATGACCTACAAAATCAAGGAATCACAACTCATGTAGCACTCGACATGACCTACAAAATCAGCCAATCAAAACTCGTGTAGCATTCGATATGACCTAGAAAATGAAATCGTAGCACCAAACATGACCTGGAACATCATCTAGGCCTATTCCCAGAGAACCCAAACAAAAAAACTGTCAGGGTCCGTGCAAGGGAGTCAGTGTCACAGAACCGCTCCCCCTTCTTTACTCGCCTTTTACGACTCGCCCGGGGCGGTCTGCGCTGCAAGCCAAATCTTTATTCCCCAGCCTGCAGGGGGTAAAATGGAAAAGAAATTTTAACAAAAAGCTTAGCTTGGCTCAAGCCCAGTGATGCCAGCGCTGGGTATTTATCCATAGATTAGAGGATATTTTGGTGATTGAGGGATCTGATTTTTAAAGCAATACCCAGATATCTGAGCAAATTTTTTCTAAAATGACACATTTCATAATGGGAGCTGGGTATATTTTTTGTCCAAAAATGCAATCTAGGGATATTTTTGGCCGAGATACCCAGAATCTAGGGATATTCCATTTCGGTCCAATGGCATCACTGCTCAAGCCTTGCTCACCTAGAGTGTTTGCGAGATCCCCAGCGTTGAGCATGTCCAAGGCGGCCCCCCCTGGGGGCTGCGTGGCGAGGAAGCTATGCCGGGCCGCGTCCCCCCGGCCCAGACAGCGTAGCATTACGTCCACGCAGGCTGGCTGATCGTACACCACGGCGGTGTAGAGGGACGCCACGTAGCGGTTAGCCTCCGCCAGCGCGGCTTGAGGCCCAAAGAACACGGACTTGTTCTTGGAGATTAGATAGGCACGCTCGACGACGTCTAGAACAGCAAGGAACCGATGGAGGTTGTCGATAGCTGATTGTCTACGCCTATTGAGTGTTTCATTAGATATTAGTTGTCACAGATCTCATGTACTCAGGCAGATTTAAAATGTTCAAATATGCCGAGTCTGAACTGATCTGTTCTGTTCTGAACTGTTCTGAACTGTTCCGAACTGTTCTGTTCTGTTCTGTTCAGAACTGTTCTGAACTGTTCCGAACTGTTCTGTTCTGCACTGATCTGTTCTGAACTGATCAACAGTCTGTTCCAAACTGTTCTGTTCCAAACTGTTCTGTTCCGAACTGTTCTGTTCAGAACTGTTCTGTTCTGAACTGTTCTATTCTGAACTGTTCTGCACTAAACTGTTCGGTTCTGAGAGCATGTTCTGTTCTGAGTGCATGCTTTGCTAAGCTTTTTCTTTCCTTTTCTACTAATTTCCAGTCGCTAGGAGGCGCAAAATTCATATTATTAAAGAAGCCATGAAACTTTTCCAAATTGCATAAAAATGAACAGTGCTTAGTAACTCATTGATTTTGCTGCATTACAGTGATGCGAAATGACGAAAAATACTTCAAAATAGCACCATCTTGCCAATGCATTTTAACTAAAATATCCAACTAGGGGTTAAACACTCTTGCAAGAATCTGGACATATGTGCAGACGACATCTTGTTTTGTTATATATTTATAATCAAATACGCTGAAACAAAAAAAAATTACGCTGTGTTTCTAAAAATATAAAAAGATACAAAAAACCAGTATACAAAAAAAATTGAAGGCACTGAGTGCAGTGCACCACACTTCCACTTAGGCCTAGTACTAAGTACCAAGTACCAATTACTTAGGCCTAAGTACTAAGTACATGTACGTGATACTTCAAGTCACCTAAACTGTTTCAAAAGAACACATTCTGAAATGTTCAAGTGCTCACAAACTCTCTGGGTTTTATGACTGACAGTTGAAATGCATCCTTTTTTCGCTGTATATTAACACCGGGACTTATAAGCAAGAGATTGCGAAGCAAAGCAAACTTGCAAAGCAAACTTGCGAAGCGAACTTGCAAAGCGAAGCGAACTTGCAAAGCAAACTTGCGAAGAGACAATGCGAGGTTCAGTTCTTTTTCTGCGGCCATTAATTTGTCACTGTTTTGCGTGTATGTGGCAGTAAGAAGTACGTACCGTCGAGACTGAAGTACGTGCGCAGCATGTCGACACAGACGGACTGTGAGAGCAGCGCGTGCAGCAGCGAGGTGTAACCCTTCATCGCAGTGTACTCGAGACAACTCATCTCTCCGATCTTTAGTCTAACGCTCACCTTCTCGCCATCCTGCAACCAATCACAAATAATTTGCATGTCATCCTGCAGCCAATCACAGCTCAGCAACTCGCCACCCTGCAGAAAATCACAGCTTAGCAACTCGCCATCCTGCAACCAATCGCAGATCGTTACCTGGCCATCCTGCCGAAAAAATTGAACATTCTGTAATTTTTGAAATTAAAATTTGAAAAATTGAAAGTTCTGTAGTTATCACAAGGTTACAGCAGCAGCGTAAACAATTATATTGCCTTGCATGAAAGATGTAAGCACAGACATTGAGCAGTTTTCCAGCTTGGTTGACGCGTTTTTTGTAGATTAACTTTGCATGTTGTTTTTTTTGATGAAATTCAACAAAAATGAATGAAAGTATGAAGCAGCAGTTCAAGTTGATGTGATGAGAATTTCATTGACGACGCTTATTGATATCCATAGTTATTGACGAAATATGTTGGGTCGCTTAATTTTGAGACACTGTGTATTCAATACCGCAGCCTAGTGCCAGTACCGTAATCTGTGCTGACCTTGACTAGAGAGTTGAAGAGGTCAAGGTCGTTGTTGTAGACGGCCTGTTCCAGAGGAGAGTTGAAGTTCGTGGGGGTGTAGGCTGACTCGGGGATGCGTCCAAAGTACTCAAACACACAGCCGGGCGTGTAGGGCGACATCCTGTTGGGCGGGCTGGACCTGCACACAGCCACAACAGAGGGTCTATAACCTGCACACAGCCACAACATAGGGTGTATAACCTGAACACAGCCACAACATAGGGCCTATAACCTGTACACAGCCACAACAGAGGGTCTATAACCTGAACACAGCCACAACATAGGGTCTATAACCTGCACACAGCCACAACAGAGGGTCTATAATCTGCACACAGCCACAACAGAGGGTCTATAATCTGCACACAGCCACAACAGAGGGTCTATAACCTGCACACAGCCACAACATAGGGTCTATAACCTGCACACAGCCACAAGCAGAGTCTATACATGTAGCCTACTATCATACTTAGGGTGGCCAGACGTTCCTTCTTTCAAGGGACGTCCCTTATTTCAAGGGACGTCCCTTATTTAAGACAATTTGTCCACTGTCCCTTATAAAGGGACGCGGGCGATTAAGAACCTATAGATGGAAGTAGAACTAGTTGAGGAATGCACGACACACAAATTGAACACAACTACTGACTACTTCCCTGGAGGACGGGCGGGCTATCGCGAGTGGCCCAATACTTATCATTGCTTAACCGGAATGTGGAGTTCCGCTACACATAAATGTTAAATGTTGTTGTTCCGGTTGTTTACAGACGCAGCTCATAACATAGATGGTACGCGTCTCGCATGTGAACCTTGTCAGCGCATTTGTTTGAGAGCGATGCCTAACGGATTTACCCCCATCGCTCGCCGCTCGCAGCCGATTTCGCTACCAACGACACCAGACCCGTTTATAGTCCCGTTCTGGTTGGAAGACTTCGACAAGCCGAGAAATTGAATTCTCTGTATGGCGAGAGCGGGGATCGAACCCCGGACCTCTAGCACGGCAGTCCAGTGATGATACCACTAGACCACACAGGCTTGTCCTGCTACATGTCAAGATGCCTATTATATAGGGCTATTGTAAACTGAGAAGGCAGCATCTTCCAAGCAGCTAGCCCGGCAGCGCGCTACTCAGCGTTGCAAACACGGTTCATGTGCGTTGAGCTATCAGCCGCAAGCAGCCTACGATACATGCATCAGTGTTTAGGGTACACGTAGGGCGTAGCCTCAACGTGTAATCAGTTCTCCGGCATTGAGAATGGCAAAAACCAATTTCACGGCTTGGGTGGCCAGTCAGACTAAGGGATTAGAACACCCTAAATTTAGCATTTGCTCCTTAGCGCACGCCAGATTTGTTTTGTTTTTTGTACTTTAGGGACCGTGTGTAGCACACAGACAATATACAGCCCGGTTCTATGCAAGGGAGCCAGCACAGAACCGTTCCCTCTTTAGTAGCCTTTTACGACTCACCCGGGGAGCTCTGGGCTGCAAGCCAATTTTCTGTTCCCCGGCCTGCCGGGGGTATGGATGGCAGAATGTTGGCCTCAAACTGCAACAGCAAAGATCCGAATGTTCTCAACCATCCACTGCCTTTCACTGTTCCACTGCTCGACAGGCTGAATGCACAGGCTCAATGTCACGTTTCTTTCATTTGTCTTATCTTGTTTCTAACCGGTGCCCAGGGTCCCCATTGTAACTTGTATGCGGCATGGCACGCAAGTGAAGAAAAGTGAAAAAAAACATCAACAAAACATTTGCATAAAAATATTAAGTTTTTGGCCTTTTGATCATAAAAAATTAGCTTTCATTGCGACTAAGACACGATAAAAAAAATGTATCGGACGCACTGCCAACACCATGGTCGATGATCTAACGAAATAATTATGAGCAGCTTTAATAGGTTTGTACAAAATAGTATGCGTTGTAACGCGCCATAGCGAACAGGTCTATAATTACAATAGGCCTTCAGAGCGAAGTATATACAAAGCTGATCAACGTAGTCTCTTCTAAGTTTTGTGATCAGCAAATACCACACTTAATATCTGATACAGGATCAAGCCATGTTTACCACCAAACCCCTTTACCAATAAACAACAGGCTGCTCTTGATAACACACAAAGCGTCATATGAGCTGTCACAAGCCAAACACCTGGGTAGGATTAGCGGGGGGAGGGGGAGGGGGGGGGGCGGGAGGGGGGGTTGAAGGGTACAAGACTCCACGGAGCCCCCAGACCCCCCAGTTCACAATTTTTTTAAAGTCTTGGGGTCGATTTTCACCCCCCACCAAATCAAAAGAACCTCCAATAGAACAAAAGAAGCACAGTTAAGAATGGCATTAAAATAAACAAACATTTATTGTGACAAAGTAAGCCACTGAAAAAACGTTACCATTAACATAGTCAATTCTTGGTAGGAGAACTTTGGGTCCGCACCCCCTAAAAATAGGGTTGGATTATGATCAATCCCAATTCAACCGAATCATTATATTCAGATAGTAAGTTTGAGGTAAGAAGAAAGCATTTATTTTGACACGTAAGTTTTGAGAAAAAGCTTCGGTTCCTGCCCCCCCCCCCTCTCGTAAATTCTGTATCGAAAAAAAGCAACGTACATACACGATCACCCAGTAACTATTAATGTTTGACAAATCGAATAATAATAATAATAATGCTGGGTTTATAGTCCGTTTCGGCGTCGAAAAGCGCAATCGGGGCCCTCGCTCAGCTGCTCAGCACTGCAGAGCTCTACATTGTACAGGACCCTCACATGTACACTGACGCCCTAATAGCGGACACGCGTAGCCTTATCACGGACCACACAGCATCGGTGCAGATCAATTACTCAGCCTTACCAACTGTATATCTCTGCATAACGAACACTAGCTACTACCTAGTTGTCGCGCAAGCGGGCCCAACTGAGAGTCTGTACAGCGGGCGTACAGCTTCAACTCAAGAGTTTTGCAAGGAGCTGGCAAGAAGCTATATAGCTTATTGATTCTTGAATTGAACAACGTTTTCTACACGGTGAACTGTAATTGGTTTGTTCTGCAGACTGATTTTAGTATGCAGTAGTTGGGAGTCCAAACCGAAAGCATCGTAGGCGGCCGCTATCAAAGAGCACCCAGGCCTACAGAGCGCCAAGAAAAAGAAGCCCCTTAGCAAATCGCGGTAACTCGGCTAAAATCAATATTTTGTGTCAGATTTTCTGAGATTGTAGACGATATAGTTTGACACCGGATCACAGAATTTGAAGTAGAAATTCTTTTGCATTCAAAAGTTATGATGTGAAGATCAATGGATAAAAAACTCATAGCGGGCTATACGTCACGGGCTATACGTCACGGGCTGTACGTCACGGGCTGTACGTCACGGGCTATACGTCACGGGCTATACGTCACGGGCTGTACGTCACGGGCTGTACGTCACGGGCTATACAAGCATCCTTTCCGAGGACGCTAGCACTCTTCTTAGTTAGGAGGTATAGAGCGTCCCAAAACAACGATGAACAGCAACAACATCCTTTGCCAATGAAACAACCGGAACGTTGCTAGCCAAAGTGCGCAGGCGTGGAACAAATTGACAATTACAATGTTGTATCAGATACTATCAGCAAGGGTTAACGGGCGATCTTAATGACTTAAAGGATCAATCAGAGGGCTCGCACGACCTGACACGTTAATATCATGATACAACGGACAAAAATTATCCTAGTCATGACAACGACGCTTTTATTATATAACGATAATCTTTACGACAGTCCGTCATCAGATCATTACAGCCTCGCCACAACAGGCGTTCGAGCCTTAATTAAGGCTCCAACACCTTTTGTGGAGAGGCTGTAACGATGACACACACTAAGTGCAGTGCAATCCTAAAGACTGTTAATTGATCTGAACAGTATCAGCGCACCAAGCACACAACACACAAAGACACTCAGTGGTCGGTGTCTCTCAAAAACAAATATTGCAAAGGGTCTCAGTTAGACAGGGCGTGAAGAATTACAAAGTAACATTAGTCTATAAGTTGCAGGCCATGGATCTAAATGGCTACCACCAAACTGGAGGGACTTGTAGATCTCAACAAAATTTAATGCTTTAGATATTATTTAAGCCTCTATTATTTGAACTGGCTTGTGTCATTTTGTAAGCCTACAGTGTAAATTCTAATGCTCTGAACCTTTTTTATTTTGTTATCAAACAAAATAAAAAAACCAATGACATCTAACCATGGTCAACATGGTTAGACGTCATAACATCCCAATCTCTCCCTAGTTTTGTCTAAATATTGTCATTTAGGCCTTTCCAGCAGTTTTCAGAGAAACCCCAGTATCTAACTAACTAAAACACCTTTTTCATAAAATTCTGTTAGCCTCATGTCCACGGTTTCACAGAATCTTGGTGGGGACCGCTGGAGCCGCGTTTCTACAGCCGGATGCCCTACCTGACGCCAACTAAATAAATAATTATCTGGCACGGGGTTAGCCCCGAGACACTTGTGTGTTTAATATTCTTGCTGAAGGGCCCGTAACGCCATGGTTTCATAGTTGCCGTCGCGGGGACTTGAACCCTGGTGTCTGGGACTGGCTTCCGACGCCTTAACCACTACACCACAGCACCTCGCGAGGCTAAACCTTGGACAAGTAAGCTATTGATGCAAAAATGAAAGATCTGGCAACTCACCTTGCGCTCGGCTTATAGAGTCCGCAAACTAATGGAAAATTAAAAGCTTAGGCCTAACTGGTCTCCTATAGATCGATTGGGTGCACGCCGTGCTGGCTAGATGAGTATCTATGCTTGAACTTCGATGAATGTTGCAACGTTAGAAAGTACATGTATATGGTATCTAAAAGTCAAATCTGCACTAATGAAGTGTTGGCCTATGCCCGCATCAAGTGCACACACGCCTGTTACAACGGGTCAGTACCGACTGCTAGCCTACAGTTGTACAGCCTGCGTGATTAGCAACAGATGATACAGCACAGGCTAAGCGCGCAGCTAGAATGCTTTACAGTTGCCCTGTTAGGAAGCTGCTTTAGCCCTGCAAATTCCGTTTAGTCTCGCCAACTGGTCTACGCTAACTCAAAGGCGAGTCACAAAACTTCATTTTGCGAGTGGCATTTCATTGAAATTTTTAGACAACTCTTAAAATCAATTAATTGAATTGAATCAATTTTCAGTCACAGAGATTAAAAACACACACGGTAGCACAATTAACGTCACAGCATACGACAAAAAACAACAAGCCATGCTAGAATACAGCCTGACACGCATATTTTATTCTCTCTATTTTCACACACAGGCTCACATGAAGCACTTAGTGGATCGTCACTGGTCAATTCTGGAATTTTTTGTTTCGCTCGCGAACAGCTAAGCTCTGCGACGAGAGTTTATTTGACGACTCTGTAGCTAAGGTAACGAGAAGAGAATACCTATAGGGGGCTTACACCTTGTGAGAGGTGCTGAAGGTTTCATAACAGCTCCTCCCTTACACGAGCAAAGTGCTTCCCTGGGAGTAGCCATACGCCTGCTGGCGCTTGTTATCTCAGAGGCTGCCTACAAAATGCAACGCCTGGCGCAGCAGTCTATCATCCGCAGCACCAATAATACCATACCGCAGTAGCAACTAGACCAAATTGGAATATCCCAAGATTCTGGGTATCTCTGTCAAAGACATCACCGCATTGCATTTTAAAACAATATATCACTTATCACTTATCAGTACGTTTCAAATAGGGCCTGCACGCATCTGCAACACAGAAGGGCCTATTCTGAAACACAATCATTACAGCGGATCTACAGGATGTTTAAAAAAAACTGGAACCTCCGGCGCTAAAGGAAGTGGCGTTGACAATACGCCACAAATTTCTATGAAATCTACAGTGATTAGCAATGAAGTATTGCTGATTGAATTTAAATTACTATTGATGCAGAATATCGTAAGCAAAAATATTTCGAATGCTCCCCTAATACACCGCTCACACAAGGCTGTGCAACAGCAAATATGCTAATATGCTAAAGCAATGCAAATATGCTAAAGCACCTATAAGCCAGTCAAACTGTAAACAATCTGGATATCAGTGCAATACACATTGACTATCAATTTGGCTGGCGATGCAGGACATACAATATCTGATTAATACCTCATTGGTTTTGCTGCATTACAGTGAAGAAAAATGCTGAAAAAGGCTTCTAAATAGCGCCATCTTGCCAATGCATTTTAACTAAAATATCCGACTAGGGGTTGCAAAGTCGCAAAGCCGCAGAATGCATTTTTACTGAAATATCCAACTAGGGGTTAATACCTCACTGGTTTTACTGCAATATAGTGAAGAAAAATGATGAAAAAGGCTTCAAAATAGCGCCATCTTGCTAATGCATTTAAAATAGAATATCTGACTAGGAGTTGCAGTTATAAAGTTGCAAAGTCACAAAGTTGCAAAGTCGCAAGGTTGCAAAGTCACAAGGTTGCAAAAAGTCGCAAAATGCATTTGAACTAAAATATCCAATTAGGGGTTAAGACAGCCAATGTGTTCCATAGCACAACAATTTTGCAGCGAAAATGACAACGTCAACGAAACGATAGCGCTGCATGACAGCAATACTTTCACACAATTCCATCGTCTCACGTCCGCGCGCTCGCATCAAAGCTAACGACCAAAACTTTGAAATGTCAAATATCATCGGTAGAAAATTTATGAGTTCGTTGCAAATTATCTTAGCAGCAAACGCTGAAAAAATTGAGTACTGGACGGTAAGTAAGAAAGTACCTTATCGCTATTGTGCTACAGGAGCCTTTAAATGACACGTGCTATATTATGTGCCCAATGCTCATAGACTACATCCAAGATGGTAGAGCGATCTATCATACACCCACATGTGCCCAATTATTCCTTCAGGCGTCTTCATTCATTGAAGCGCGTCAAAACGTCGAATGACAAAACTCAAACTGAAACCGACTCAAAGAGCAACAATCTGATATTTCTAGCGCTGGCGGGTAACTGCTGCCAATAATTATTCATAAATGATCTCTTTTCGTGTAAGATGATGTTAGGCTCGCTAAACAAAAAGTCAATAAAAAATCCACACAAAACAAGATCGGAGTGTCACTGGTAACTCTATCAATTGATATCATTTCGTTCGCAGCTATACAGCCGAACGTCGTAATTGTATCAGACATCAGTGGCGGAGTCAAGGGGGGGGAGGGGGGGGTGGGAAGGATTAGGCAGGCTAGGCACAAACCTTTTTTGTCAAACAACTTACTAAACTGAATCATATAATTTGTCCTCAATTATTTAAAATAAATCAAAACAAATGCTCTCTTCTTCCTTCAAATTTCATAACTTATGTCAAAAAATGCTTGTCCATCCACTCCTGCGCTCATTCTTAACAGCTCCCCTAACCCATTCGTTTTTTGGACCCATTCCAGTACTTCGGCGAGACTGTGACCCACTACCGCAATCCGAGTGGAGACCGGACCATTTCTCAATTTCCACATGTCAATTAAATACGCTGACCCTAATGTGAGAAGGGGGGGGGCATAAGCCGTATGGTACCCCCTATGAATCCGCCACTGCCCAACATATAGATTCAATATTATTGCCTGATCGCGCTTTCGAAACCGACCGAAATTTGGTGGGAAACTGACCGAAACATCGGACAGACTGTATACATGTGGGCTAACCATACGAGACAACTGCGGGGGACGAGTAGCCTGGCCTGCACAATTATGCAATGGAGAACCATATATCATGTATGTACTGGGACATCTCAGTGTTGACTTCTCTTTGTCTCTCGTCCCTTCGTTACGTTGCGTAGCAACCCGTTTTCGGCTTTAGAGCAAAATTCGGAAACGTGATTCCAGCGTTCGAGTTGATATCACCCCAGTCTGACACTGTTCACTATTCACACATATCACATCAGCCCATGGAGTGACATTTTTTAGTTCACTTGCATCGGCATTCCTGGACGAAACTAAAACGATTCCCCAGCTATTCAGCTAAAATGATCCGCAAATGGCTCGTAGCAATTTTTGTTCATTTTACACTCTCCCAGGGGCGATCCTCACACTTATTAGAACCCCCTCCCCATTTCCCAGTCATCGAAACGATGTTCCCTAGTAGGGGAGGCTAGAGGCTTTGTATGTAGGCCTGTGTATGCAATTTTATTTAAAGCTTAGAGCACAAATAATAAAACCTTCAATATAATATATAAAATACAAGCTGCTTGAAAAGGAAGACTAAAGGCCCTATAGTGGCGCTAACATGGTTCCCATAAAATGCTTCATACAATCAATACCTCAGTGCATTTAGAGCGTTCTGAATTGCAACATAGCGATAGCTGAGAGCCCTGTCCACAAATAAAAATACATGTCAATTTAAATGTAGGTACCGCTCCATGACAAACTTTTATTAATAGCTCTATTAGTGTTACATACATAACTGCCGGGGTTCAAGTCTCCGCGCCGCAACTATGAAACCGTGGCGTTACAGGATATTCAGCAAGGCTGTTAGGCACACAAGTGTCGCTAGCTGCTAACCCCGCGCCAGATAATTATTATTTGGTTGGCATCAGGAAGAGCATCTGGCCGTAAAAACCCAGCTCCAGTAGTCCTGATAAAAGTGAAGCATCTAAACCTGCGTGAAAACACGGACATTAACAGATTAGAAGTAAAAAAGGAGGTTAGTTTAGTTAGTGTAGCTTACATTTTTAGTTAGTGTAACTTACATAGCTGTTGTCCGTGCCTGGCTCTTGTTGCACGCAGGTGTATGTAGGACAGAGATCTTCTTCCTGTTTCACTCGCTAGGCGCTGACAGAGCGACTGTGGCGCTGCAGCGAGTAGACAGGGGATTGTCGCTAGTCTCTCTCGATACACGCGTAGATCAGGGCATGTTTCAACGTGTCGCTGAGACTCAATGTGCAGAAGCATCTGAAATGTGCAGAAAAATATATATATATAATTGTGCAGAGGAAGTTGTGCAGTAGGTAGAAATGAACAATGACTGGTACAAATTAAAAATAACTGACTGGTACAAAAATGGCCAAAAATAGCCAAGTACTTGCAAGAATGATCTGAGAAATGAACAAACACCTGGCCTCAGAAATGAACGAACACTGTAAAGGATGGCCTTAAAAAGTTTTATGCCCCCTCCCCCCCCCTCATCCGTTCGCGAGTTTCTGTACGCCGTGCGCAGCCATCTTATTTCACAAAAAAAAATTTAGTTATAATTTTTTTTTTAAACATGCCCTGGTGGTGGTGGGTGGGGTTGAATTTTAAGGACCGTGTGGATAGTAACAAAGACTATTACGGTCTGGTTCTGTGTAAGAGGGCCGCCACAGAATCGCTCCCCCTTCAGTCATTAGTCATTGGTCGCCTTTTACGATTCGATCGCCCTGGGCGATCTGGGCTGCAAGTCTCTTCTTTGTTCTTGCTGTTGTTCTGTTCTGTTGTACCTGCTGGGGTAATGCCCTGGTATAGACAAGCCGTATAAGGGTTTTGTCGTTATGTAGACTTCCTGCCTATACGCCTACACCAATTACAAATTGAAAGGTGATGTACTCTCGGTCAAGTTCTGAAACCACTGATTGCCAATACATTCAAATGTAGCTGTTAACTTATCAACGAAAGCTCCGATCAGATCTGATCAACAGAACCAGAGAGAGGAAGCAACACAGGCCCATATGCCTCATACCTGCGCCTATGTCCAGGTCTGACACTGCGGGCCGCAGTATACGCTGCTTTACCGCGAGGCCTGCAGCCAGGCCCACTGACCTACCTCCGGGCTCATCACTACATGTAGGCTGCAGGTAACGCGCGAGGCCGCGAGGCCTCCAGTAGTCTTCATCAGCTGAGAGAAACTATCGACTAGCACACACGGCCAGGTTCTAGGTGCCAAGAGAAAAATACGACAGGGTCATGGGAAGGAGGGGAGAGGGCAGCAGAAGTGTAGTGGGGCCAGGGCGCCGCCTCGGCTGATTGTGGAAAAGCGTTGCGGAAGAGAGTTGCGGAACTGCGTTGCGGAATAAATACTGTTGATAGTTATAGACCTGCGATGGGTGGATCTAGTTTTGGCTTGGGGCCAGTCATCCTCCCCCCGCCCCCTCCAACCCCGCTGCGTGCTGCGCCCAGATCGGCCCAACTCGTCGCAGCCTATGGCGCGCTCGCTTTTTAGCGAGCAGCTCTGACGTCATAACGCTACTGCTCGTAAACACAAACAAGCTGATCGGGAGTGAGTTAGGACTACGAGGCTGCGCTGCAGCACTATAGCGCCGGCGGCCCCAGGGTGTTAGTTTGAGATGCACCCGCAATTTTTCACACCTACGACAAAAACAAAGGTCCTCGCCCCAACTCTTACAATAACTATACAAAAAATAACTTAACGAAAAATAGGAACCTAATGGTTAGCTACACAAACCTGGCCAGCTTGCATGTGGTGCTAGGCTACACGGCCAATAGCAAGCGGCTTGGGGCTTGAAAACCATAAACCTATCCATCAACACTTAGCATTTTGTTCAATGCTGCTGTACATAAATAAACCGCTTTTATATTAAACTTCATTCGCCACATTTGACAGACAAACAATCAAACTACATCAATGAAATAAAGGAAAAAATGTGAAAAAAGGTGAAATGAGCAGTAGCCAAATGTTGTTATTGTCATAGCCTCAAGCCCTCAACATTGTCAGATAATATAAATCTAAACCTCAACCTCTTTATCTTGCGCTGCTTATACCCCACGTATTAAGAGTTTTGAAGACCGAGTGAACGCGGACAAAGAGTCGCCGAGTGCATGCGCCACAACATCCGTCACCGCGGTGTAGGCTCAAATTCCCGTACTGCATGATGAGCCTATGCACTTTTTTGCGCGTCTGGCAACTAGGTGCTCTGCTGTAGGCCTATGGCGATGAATTAAAAATGACGACATCATCCGTTTGGACTGAAAGTCTTGCCGCAGTACGGGCGTATATTGGCTGTGAGCCAATGTCTTTCAAACTTCCAGTCCAACCCAATGTTGATAGCAATGAGAGATCTATTCGTGCATGGGCTGCCCAAATGTCGGTACCACCCAGTAGGGCAAAGCCTTGTTAGTGACAATTCATTCATTCACCCCATGAACTAAACAGTATGCGATAGCCGTTTCAAATCTCCAGCTTATTACCTGTTCTTGAATAGAATACTTGCTTATTGGATTCACAGCAAAAATTCATTATTGTTGTATTATTCGATGGCATTTAACTGCACAGAATTTTTGTGTTGAACAGAAATGCGAATCGTTTCGCGTGAAGGAATTGCGTTATAGAAATGCGTGACGGAAACACGTGACGGAAATTGATAGGAAAGAACCTACAAACCATACGAGGTTGAATCGGATGAAAACACACTGTAGGGAGTTTCAATTATCGATTTTTAAAATCGAATTTATTCCAAACCTAACCAAAAGCTGAACCCCGACCAAAACCTACACGCGTTTGGTCACGCGTTTCCGTCACGCGAAACGATTCGCATTTCTGTTCAACACAAAAATTCTATGCAGTTAAATGCCATCGAATAATACAACAATAATAAATTATTGCTGTAAATTATTCCAATAAGCAAGTATTCTATTCAAGAACAGGTAATAAGCTGGACATTTGAAACGGCTATCGCATACTGTTTAGTTCATCCATCCTAAACATAACCTACGAAATTCAACAACTGCAAATATGCAAATATTGAACAATTTATCTGCATGCGGGTAAAATATTTGTCTTCTTGTGGGGAGACGGGTGGGAGGCACGGGGGTGGCTAGAACACTCCGTCCTACCCCCTCCCCCCTCGCTTCACCTGTTGTTTATCGTCAGTCCCAGCTCCAGAGCTCAGACTCGTGTCACTCAGGCCTGCCGCTGAACCGATGCCTAACTTTCTCCACCAACACTGCCTACACGTAAAGGCGCAGTGGCGTCGCCAAATCTAAGTATTTGCGGAGGTCACGGCAGAAATTGGTCAGCGGCCCTACGCAACACGCACTTCAAGAGGCACTAGCCTATAGAGCCATTTTCACAAATTGAGGGTCTAAGTAATCATTGCGACCAATTATTGAGGTCTGCGGTGGGAGATACCTCCAAAAATGCTACTAAACAAAAAGACACAATAGCCACACAAGCGTGAGTTGGGTATCCTGAGGGGGGGCCGCTACCCCTGATCACCTACAATGACGTGCCCCATGCAGTGGCGTATAGCGGGGGACCGATGTCGAAGGCAGACATGCATGAATTAAGGGGGAGGGGAACGAGTTAACACTAAAAAATGTTGTTTTAACTATTTCTTTTGCTTGACCTCAAAACCTCACATTCATCAACGAAGATGAAGACACAAACAACATAGGCCTCTAATTATGATGCAGACCCAAAGCAAAGTAGCGCACCAGCTTTGCATTCAGCGTAATAAAATCAATAAAGAACCCCAAGCAAAGAAACTTCTTTTCACCATGCCATCAGGGGGGCAGGTGCGGGGGGCAGATGTTTCGGCCGGAGGGCGGGGGGCCGGGGGAGGGTATAGCTGCCCCCCACATTCCCCAGGAGTTACTTCCTGATCATGCATAAGCTCTCACAACGTTCCTTGCTGCAGCGAAGCAGATCAGTGCAGCCAACAGACCTAGGCCTGCATGTAGCCCCTGGCAGTGGCATTTATTGCAACTCAAAGTATGACCTTCGCTGTCCAAGATTTAAAGCAAAGCTTGCGTGTATATAACACTGGTAAAGGTACACACGTATACTGTATACTGTGTGGAGGCAGAGCGCGTGTCCGCACAGCGCTATATATACATGTACCAACAACAACAGCAGCAGCAGCAGCAGCGCGAACCATGCAACACTGCTGGGAGGGATAAGGAGTCTGCAAGGGCAACTGGTTGATTTCTGGGGCATTGTACACTGAATACTTTCAAAAATTGCATTAGCCGTCACTGCATAAACCTTTGCAAAAAATAAAGAAGTGCTATATTTCTGTGCGATAGGTAAAAGGACCGCGTGTAGCAACAAAGACTATTGTACAGTTCTGTTCAGTGCCTCACAGTCAAGCAAGAACCGCTCCCCTTCCATGGTCCCTATCTACGCTAGAGCTTGGCAGACTGCTCTTCCGTCTGGTACAAACTAATTAGCTTATGCAGCCTAATTAGCCTCTCTAGCCGCACTGCAGCCTACATGTCCATAGTACATGTAGGCCTACAATATGATAAAACAAAAAACCAAGATACCTTGGTTTACAAAACGAAACTTATATAGGTGTGACAGTGTCAGACTAAATCTAAAAAACAATGGAGATTAGATTATTTATTGCAATTAAGGTCAAATATTTAATTATTTACTGATATCATTACTAGTGGGCGCATTGGACCCCACATTGCTAAATAATCATAGTGCAGTAAAGAAATGAGTAAATAATGAAATATTTGACCTTAATTGCAATAAATAATCTAATCTCC
>JAQIWG010000196.1:0-41144 GCA_034695025.1 Chamaedrilus cognettii | reverse complement strand
CAATGTTTACAACTCGAGGGCGTTTTTGGAGGGCGTTTTAGCCGGCTAGCAGGCTAAATAGCCGGGGCTGGGGAAGTGGAGCCAGAGTTCGTTTGATGCTTAGTCTCCTAGGTTTGACGTCAGTTTTGGCCTAGATCTGCGTGTGACAGGGCCCCCGCAGACTCTGAACCGATTTGTCATCATCTCCTTAATTGGTTAAGTGTCGGCTTAACTGTTTCCTCCCCTTGAAGGCCTCTCATCTCCCGATTCCCTCGTAGGGCCGGAGCACAAGAGGGCGTGTGTCTGTGGTCGCATACGTCCAACCAGTGCTAGCATACGTCCAACCAGTGCTAGCATGGAAAATGGACGGGAAAAACAGAAATGATGATGATGATGAACTGTTAAACGAGATTTCAAAACTTTTCGATTTCTTAAATAGCCGCATTAATTCATCAGTATGAAATTCTATCACTGACCACTCATTTTTGCTGCTTATATTGATGATGTGTTGAGTCAACTAGCCAGAAGCTAGGATGCTTCAAAAAATTTACTTTTTTGTACTTGCATCCACTCCGCTATGTACGCGGATGATCTCATCCGTCTGTTAATTTTTGTGCATCATCTGCGTAGTTTTGTAGATTTGATAGTTTTGAATAAGATGAAGTTCCTATACTATCTAGATTTTAACTAATTGAAATGGATATTAACATAAAGAAGTCTGATTGTATGAGGATCTGTCTAAGACATGCTGCGCCTTGTCAGGAAATAAACGCGCACAGCATGCCAATTAAGTGGATGAATAAGATAAGGTACCTAGGCTTCTTCAGTGTGCAGCCACATGGGAGGTCTTTGGTGCCCAAGCCTACTAGCCTAGCCAATGCTCAGCCCTTCTCTTCATCTCTGCATATTATGTTTCTCTCTTCTCAAGCAGATCGTATATCATACCAATATGTGGCCTTTCCAGTCCTCTCTTGCCCTCCATTCTTCTTTGCATTACATCTCTCAACTATCTCCCTTCTCTCATATCAATCATTTTCCTCGTTTCTCTCATAATCCTCAATAGGCCTACCTCATCATTTTGTTATCTTTAACTCTAAAAAAAAGTCCAACTTTCAATGCCACAGATGAAACCAGTGCCTTCACCATCCTCTTTTTCATTTTCTTTCTCATCCGAAGAGTCAACAACTACTTTCACTTGCTAAGGGCATCCTGTGCAATTCTTATCCTCGTCGTGATTTATGTTTCACATATCCCATCCTCTGTATTCCATGCTTCAAGTCCAATGTATTTGAACCAGCTGACTTGCTCAACTTTCTTCCCTTCTATGACAATTTTAATCGATCCCCCAATTTTTGATTGTTTTATGATCTTTGTCTTCTTCACATTTATATTATATGATTGTTTCTGCCATATCTCTTTCTCTCTGTACTGCACTGCCAAGCGGAAAGTCTCTGGCATCCAACGGCTTCACACCTGGCGATCCTCCGCCATTCCCTTCATGTTACATACGATTTTCTTTCCAATAGTTCATCTATCTATTTTCTTTCTTCCCCTCGTTCTCTTGCCCTCCATATTCTCCCCTTCATTATTTCTCTCATCAATCCCTCTCCTCTGACTATGTGCCTAATCCAATTACAAGTGTTTCTTTTTTCCCAACTCTCGCCAACACCTCCTTTTTTGTTCTTTTCTCTGTCCTGCTAATTTTCTCCATTCTTCTCAAAACCCACGTCTCAAATGCCTCTATTCTCTTTCTGAGTGTCCACATCTCAGCCGCGTATAGAGCTATCGACCACACAACGGCTTTCACAACCCTCTTTTTCATTTTTTGTACTCTAGTCAACAATTCTCTCCTCTAACTAAAAGCATCTTTTGCCATTGTTATTCTCGTTCTCGTTCTTATTTCTGTTGCACTTCTTCCATCCTTTGTAATCCATGCTCCTGGGTACGTGAACTCTGTCTGTCAATGACTATGTTCATCACTCCTCTCTTTGATATCTTCATTACCTTTGTCTTCTTCATGTTCATGTTTGTCTTCATATCTTCCTTCTTTGCGGTCTCATTTAACCTATTCAACAGCTGCAGGGTTTGTAACCCTGTCTCTGTGTCTGCTACCATTCCCTGATCATCGGCAAATCCTATATCTTTTAACTGGGAACCTCTTACTCTGACTCTCTCTCCTAGTCCTCGATTACCTGCTCCGTCATTGTTCTTATATATAGTGCGAACAAGAACGGTGTGAATAAATATTCTTGCCTTACTCTTCTTCCAATTATGCCTTATTTTGAAAATCCTTCCTGGACCCCTACTATTGCCTCTTGGTTCATGTGCAGCTATCCCACTAATAGATTCCTGTACTCTTCAGAATACTGATCATCTTCAAAAGTTTATTCTGTCGAATGTCTTCTCAAAATCAATAGAACACTGTATATCATTTCCTTATTCTCGACTTCTATCACTCCGCATTCACATTACCCCGATTGCCTCTCTACTACCCAATCCCTAATTTCCTGAACCCAAATTGAGTTTTACCAATTACTTCCCTGCCTTTCCCTCAATTATCGTTGTTACTATTTTGAGCCTGATCTCTGATGCATGCCATATAAGACTGATTGTCCTATATCACTGCACTTATTGGCATTTACTTTCTTTAGAATTGACATCATTACTATCTTTGTGAATTCTTCTGGCCATACTCCTCTATTATAATATATCCTTACACAATTCAATGATGTGCTTCATCGCTCCTTATCCTATGCCTCTCCAGAATTCTGCCTGTATTTCATTCACCCATTCAGCTTTGTTTGCTTTGTTTGTTTGTTCGTTGCTATGAATTGTTTTTCTATCTCATTTTCAATTATTTTATCCAGTATAAATTGCAATCTTTTTTCTGTGCTCGTGTTCATTTCTTGATCATCTGCAAATCTGATGTCTTTGACTTCGTAATCTACAATCTTCATTGCTTCTTTTATCATCTGCTCTACATATACCGAGAACAATGGCCTTGATAGCAAGCATCCTTGTCACATCTCTCTTCGTATTAGGCTACTTCAGGTTTGAGTACCAATCATTTAGTTTGACAATCAGTACATGGTTCATATACAACGTTCGCATCATTCTTCGGTCCCTATACTGTACGCCCATACATTTAAACATGTTCAACATCCTTGTCCGTTAGCTCTGTGAAATTCTGTTAGAAATATATTATACAAAAACAATAGATTTAGACGTATGTGCTACATTCAGTTTAACTCAAGTATTGTACTGAGAATAGATTCAAATATGAGTGTGTGATTGTCAGAGAGCTCGAGGCAGAGTTTCCCAGCGTGGCTTCCCTCAAGGCAGGAGGCAGTTCCCTCTTCAACACTCACACAGCAGCACGCAACGACTTGTCACTCAAGTCCAATCATTACACCCCACCCATGCCCCACGCCCCTCCCATGCCTCACGCCCCGCCCATGCCCCACGCCCCTCCCATGACCCACGCCCCATCCATGCCCCAAGCCCCATGCATCCCTCAAGCTCCACCTATGCCGCACGCCCCGTCCATGCCTCACGCCCCGCCCATGCCCCACGCCCCGCCCATGCCCCATGCCCCGCCTCCCAGACCCCAGACTGGGCGCCCACAACCACCCTCTGAGCCACCGCGCCCCCAGCTGCCCCCGGCAACCAGACTTCCTTCATACGGCCCGCCAGGAGATACATCCCGCACACAAGAAGGACCCGGATTTGGTCGATCCCCGTTCACACCACCCAATCAGGGGTTGGATGGACCGCATTTTGGTCGACCCCCCTCAGCCCCGCCGACAAAATCGAGTGAGTCGGTTGAGAGGGGCGTGAAGGAGACGTTGCGATCTCCCACTCGCACTTGCTCGGTGGAGCCAACCAACCAGGCCCCCTTCCCCTCGCGTCAGCCATCTACAGAGCCAACGCGAGCCCAGTCCATGGAGTCAAGGCAGTTCACAGAGTCAAATCGCACTCAGTCCATAGAGTCAAATCGCACTCAGTCCATTGAGTCAAATCGCACTCAGTCCATTGAGTCAACTCGCGCCCAGTCTATAGAGGCAGCTCGAGCCCAGTCCATAGAGTCAACACATTCTCAGTCATCCCTGGAATCCATGCCATCCCAGTCATCCTTGGATTCATCGACAGGGAGCCCCGACTCGTCCCCCATCCACGCCAGCTCGGTGGTCATGCAGCGCTCACCCTCCGCGGAGCCCTCAGCAGACGATCCTCTTCACTCCGATCCGTCTCAGAGTCTGCACAGCGCTGAGACCACGGACCCTCAGTCCATGCATGGGCGGCCTACACCAGCTCAGAGTAGCAAGTCTGCGGAGGGCAGCGTGTTCTCACCACATTCAGGCGTCAGTTTGAGTTTGGTTTCACCTCAAAGAAGTCTCGATGAATCTCTGCCGGCTGATGCGCGTCGCGGGTCAGGTGACTCGGGCAGAACGAGTAGAAGGTCTGATGGATTTGGAAGAGGACCCGAGGGTCAGGCAAGAGGATCGGAGGGTTTGAGAGGAGGGTCGGAGAGTATTAGAGGATCGGAGGGTGTGAGAAGAGGATCAGAGGGTCTGAGAGGAGGGTCGGAGAGTAGGAGAGGGTTGGACGATCTGAGAGGGTCGGAGGGTCTTAGGGGAGGGTCGGAGAGTGTGAGAGGAAGGTCGGAGGGTCTTAGGGGAGGGTCCGAGGGTCTGAGAGGTGGGTCAGAGGGTCTGAGGGGAGGGTCGGAGGGTCTGAGGGGAGGGTCGGAGGGTCTGAGAGGAGGGTTGGAGGGTCTGAGAGGAGGGTCGGAGGGTCTGAGAGAAGGGTCAGATAGTGCAAGAGAAGGATCGGAGGGTCAAAGAGGGGGATTGGGGGGTCTGAGGGGGTCGGAGGGTATGGAAGTGGGGTTGGAAAGACGCGGCGCGCCGGTGAAGAGTGTGTGCTGTGCGGTGTGTGGAGAAAGTGCGCTGGGTGCGCCCAACCGTGGCGTCTGCACTGACTGTCGACGTGACATCTGCTCTGGCTGCCGCTCTGCCACTCAGGTCTGCCAAAGTTTTATTGCTGGGGGATATCTTTTTCGGTTTACCTCTCAAAAATTCAGAATCTCCGTTGTTCTGGGTATGTCCTCAAATGTTCTGCAAATACCCAACTTAGATAATCGGGCCCCTTAGACAACTTAGGCAACTAAGATACCGGTGATGAAAATTCCCAACCTTTAATACCAAGTAAACAGGGGAGAAGTGTGGCTTTCGGTTTTGCTGAGCTTTTCAGATCTACATTTAGAGCCAAACTACTGGTGATTCATCGGGCAAGTTAATTGGTATCTACATCTGTATATTATGGCTTTTGATTCGCTCTTCCAAATCGTTAATAAAGATTATGCACAATGGTCCTGGAACTGAATCCTGTAGAATCTCACTCACTACTTCAGACCAATCTGACTTCTCTTCATTTGAAACAACACTCTGTTTTTCCTTAATGCCCGCTCTTAATCCATTCTAGTGCCTGACCATGTCTTTTCCATGTGTCTTCCACGCGATTCCATGTAATTGCGTGTGATTACATGTATCTATAGCTTGATAGCTAGTCTTTCCTGGGAAAGTTTGTCAAAAGCTTTACTAAAACCCCGATAAATTGCTTCTATTAGGCACCCTTTGTCCAAATTATTAGTTGCCTGTTTCGAAACTTGCAGTACATTTTGCTACACAGAATTTGTCATTTCTAAACACGTGCTGGCTGTCTGTAATCAAATTATTATCTTGAAGACGCTTGTTATATTTTGAGTAATAGTTCTTTCTAGTGTTTTACAAATATTCAGAGTTAGGCTTACAGGCCTGTAATAAGGTTCAAAAAGTAGACAATTGTCTGCTTTTTGAACCTTTTTACAAATTCGCATGACATTTGCATTATTTCAGTTACCCAAAATATTTTCTGTCAACAATTAAATGGCTAAATAAGATCACTAGTGGTTTAACAATTGCTTCCGCTATCTATAACAGGAAATTAGAAATCAGTTCGTTAACTGTGGTCGCAGGAGTCCAACTTGTGCTAGCACGGAAAATGGATGGGAAAAACGGAAATGATGATGATGAACATCATGGATATGGATGGACAATGGTTAGCCTGTATAGCTGTCTTATAGCTCAGTATAGCCACTCCTGTGCTTTCCAATAAAAGTGGTGCTGTTTTGAGGCTCTTCTGCATTTGCGTTTCTTTGTTAAAAAAGATCAAAGTGAGCTTTAAAGAAATTGAAAAGCATTACTAAGATTAAAGCTTACTAAGATTGGCATGAATAATGAACAGCATAAATTTTGACATAATGCGTTAGAAGACATTTACAAATTGTAAATTAACATGGCAGATTTGTTGAGGAATCTCTGAAAAACTTATAATTTTGACATAGCAAATTTGAAGAAAGTCAGGCATGGGGGGGATAGCGTCAAATCGCTCGTGAAAGGGGAAGAATACACTTATTTATCCAACATCACTGGAGACTGGAGAGTAACGTTTAATTTGTGCACGAGGACATTTAAGGCTGAACAAGAGTGGCATGTGCTAAAGGAATAAGGTGTCCAACATCTGCTTGTCTCATCCCAGCATGCATAACATGTGAAATGTGGCTACTGTTCACTTAGCGACTTTAATGTCGTCTGCTTTCTTAGTGTCATGCACTTTAATGTCTTCAGTTTCGGTCCGTTTCTATTGCCTATCGTTTGCGATGTGAATTTCAGCCAAATGAAACAGATTTAGCTTAAACTTTGAAAGAACATGAAACCCACTTGCACGTTGCAACCATTGACATAAAAATAAATGGATCATTCATGCAAATTTCGGAAGCATTAGACCAATGAGGGCGATGTTATAAAATGTAAACAACGTTTAATTGACTTCTGATTGGACGCATTGAGGTCGTGACCCTGTCAACATCCCAGCATGCACAACGTGCGCAGCTCGTCCCGTAATGCAATACGCCAAAACAACCCACAAATGCAAAGTGAATTTTTCAAACCAAATTCAAAACTAACGGTTTCTTATTTAAAACCATTAATTATTATCTAAATCTGTTGCGTGAATTTGTTACATCATAGGATTTTTCTATAGTGCTTGAAATAAATAATATTTCACAACATTGATGAAATTTCTTGGAAGTTAATTATAGGCCTAATTATTCAGCATCAAATATCTTTAGTTGTACTAGTGACCTTGTTCCCGCGGGCACAGCCTTGGCCTAGATAGATTCATGGCCTTGAAAAGTCAGCTACTTCGTTTTATAGATTGCAGCGACAGGCCTTGGTTATAACTGAACTATTCATTCGAGATAGCCCTAATTTATTTCAGTTTAATAAAATTCTTAATTTGCAGCTAAGAAGTGTCCATTTTTGAAAACAAATAGGAAATTTGAGAATATTCAAATACCAAGCAGCTGCTGTAGCATTGTAGTTACAAACGTGATCTCTTGGAGAGAGGTCAAAGTTGACCTCTATTGTGCATAATATGATACTGTGATACGTTGTGTGCAGGAGGACTGGCTGTGCATGATATGATACATGTTCATTGCGTGCAGGAGGACTGGCTGTGTATGATATGTCAGAAGCGCCGTGAGCTCGTCACTGCAACCAATAAATGGCGCTCCGATCAGGCGCTAGCACAGGAAGCAGGAACTCAGCCGCAGCCGCAGCAGGGCCCGCAGCAGCAGCCTCTACCGCAGCAGCAGCCGCAGCAGCAGCAGCAGAGAGAGGACCAGCTACGCAGCTGCAGAGAAGCATCCATACCATCAAACGAGCTTTCAATCAGCAGCAATGTATGATACACTCCTAATGTTTTGAACTTATAATCATGGGAAAAAGAATGAAATCGAACAAACAAATTGCGGTCTTATCATGCTGCATGTGATGGAGGTCAATATTAACAATTTGAAGTAGAAATTTAGCGTCCATTTCGCTGTCAGAAGAGGGCAGCAGGTGCAAAATAGTCAACGAGTTCCATTGGAACGCGAGAGTTCTAGCTCGTCATCACAGGGGATCAATGCCTAATCTTATTGTACTCTCAACTAAGTTCATCTTGGGTGGTGTGTAGCATCTGGTATGATTTCACCCAGTTTTTTTTGTTAAGCTCAATTTTCAATCAACAAAGTTGTTACAAGACATACAAAATGTAGTCACAAACTCACAATGGTGTATACACATCAGATGTCTTGTGTGAGCAACTAGTTAATTTGATCTTTCTCTAAAGGTATTTTTATGGACTAAAGTTCATTTTTACATTTTATCCGTCTACAGTCGGTGCAGGACAGTGATTGGCCCGTGGCCCCGGCCCCCGCCCAGCCCTCGGGCAGACTGGGGCAGAAGCAGGGCAGCACAGAGGCCCCCCTGTCGCGTCAGCAGCCCACCAACCGGCTAGGAGACAGTGGGCCACTGCGGACTGGCCCCCTGGGGTCTTCTGGGAAAACTAACCCCCAAGGGTCTTCTGGCCCTGAGCGTTCTCTAGCGGGCAAGCAGGGCTCAGCTGGCTCAGGGGCTGACAGGCAGAGCTCAGCTGGCCCAGGGGCTGAGAGGCAGGGCTCTGCTAGCCCAGGGGCTGATAGGCAGGGCTCGGCTGGCCCAGGGGCTGACAGGCAGAGTTCTGCTGGCCCAGGGGCTGAGAGGCAGGACTCTGCTGGTCCTGAGACACCCGGGATGTTTTGGCCCAAGGAACGAGGAGAGTTCACTAACAGAATATTGAAAGGTGCGTTGAACTTGATCCTGCGTGATGTGATGAAGTGATGCTGATTGAGGTATATTGTTTGTTTTTGTTTTTTTGTAGTTTAGTAGTTTTGTAGTTTTTGTGTAGCACAAAGACTATTGTTTGTTCGATTGTTTTTTGAAGTTTTTAGGGACCGTGTGTAGCACAAAGACTATATATACAGTCCGATTCTGTGCAAGTGAGCCCGCATAAAACCGCTCTCCCTTCTTTAGTTGGTTTTTACGACTCGTCCGGGGAGCTCTGAGCTGCAAGTCAATTCTTTGCTCTCCGGCCTGCAAGGGTATATTGGTCAGATATTATTATGTATGAACTGCATATATAAAATAGTGTAGGTATTGCTTGATGATGTGGTGTTTGATTGGGGTAGGCCATTCATTTCATTGATAGCCTGTATACAATATACCTGTATACCGGATACACGAATGTTTTTCATGCGTAGGTATTACAATTTTTATCCAGCCATGACAAAACTTTGAACAGATAATTGCTATCTATTGTCAAGATTTTTGTAAAGTCTGATTCAATCAGTTCCATGATTATGTGCTTTTGAAATGCACTTGTCTGATATTTTGGTGCAAAAATGCGATAAATTGATGTTTTAACTTTTCATGGATGCATAACACAGTTTTTTCTGAAGATGACCAAATTTTGCAAACATAAATAGCCATCAATTGCTAATGTCCTATTCTAGTGCCAAAGTGCCTAATGCCACATTCAGCATAATTTTGTTACATAGTTTAAAGTTATGAGCCTTTAAATTTACTTTTTCACGTCTTATGATTTACTTTTGCTTTATTTACACATTCTTTGGTTTATCTATTCTAAAAAGTGTAGCTTTGCAATTTGTGTGATGTTTCTAAAGTCAGTTTCCTCACTTAGCAATCATATTCATAGAGGCAGTTACAATCAGAATTGTTACTTAGCTAAGTAATTGTGTGAAAGGTACTAACAATGTTCAGTCAATTTGTTGCATTTTGCACAAAGATGTCAGATAAGACTATTTCAAACGCTAATAACTTTGAAACTGTAGGACAGAATTTAGTCAAACTTGGTACAAATATTGATAATAGTTTGCTATTTATCTGCGCAATATTTGGTCCTTGTTAAATAAAAATTGTAATAGCTATGCATGAAAAACAATCATGCAGGCCTATCCGGCTTTTTGTTGGCCCACCCTGTATACACTGTATGTCACAGATGAAAAATGATTATTTACCTCTCGTGTGTAAACGACTAAATGTTCTAACTGTAGATTGCATTTATGGTGTATTTAATTGGATTATTGTGTGATCAATTTAGTTTTTCTGTTTTTTCAGAATGTATCACTGCGAAACGCTGTAGAAATGAGGAATATCATAAATTGTTGTTATATGAGTAAATTAGTATTCATTTTTCTATATGTAACTGAAATTTATAAATTCAAAGTAATAAGAGCATTTATTGTAAAAATTTATAGAGCACCGCGCAAGTATTTTAAAAGGCATGATGTATTTCTGTTGGTTTTTTTCTTCAGATTTTTCTGAAAACCAGTACATCCCCGATGTTGCTATCGACAGAAGATATGACCACAACTCCATCAACCAATCAGACAAGTTTCTGGCTAGCCAATCACAGCCGCCATACCAGGCAGCAGACAGTAGATCAGGTCGAGGCGTCCAACCACAAAGAGAGCTCAGCGCTGATGCTGTGCCCCCGCTGAGCGCGGAACAGAAGCAGAGCTCTGATTGGCTGAGCCGCCAGGCGGGATACGTCCAGTCCCCTGACGACCAATCCCAGCAGCGCTCCACGCGCCCGGGTCATCTCGTATTTGACCCTTCGGCTGACCCCAAGGCGCCCAGACAGCCCCTACCCGCAGACACAAGTGCCCTGCCCAAGGAAGACCTAGCCATAACCGACGAATACCTCCAGCAGATGATCCAAGAGGCATACGGCTCCAGGCCGGAGAGCAAGTCCGAGCCCCCGAAGGGGCCGAGGGGAGCCAACCCTCCCCCTGAGGGACCCCCCGAGTACTTCTCAAAGAGAAAGCCGTCAGCCCTGGAGCGTGTGGGGCTCCACCATGACTACGACCGTGGTCAGAGCCCCTCTCGACGCTCCGGTCCCAAGAGTCCCCCGCGCAGCCCATCGCGCGTCAGGGTGCGGGAGAGTCCTCCTCGCTCTCCGCCCTTCAGGACCGAGTCCCCCTCCCTGTCTCCTACGGAGCGGATGCTGCTGTTGGAGGGCCGTCACGAGGTGTACGCCGAGCGGCAGGAGGGGCGTGGGGGCCCGGCGGCCCTCGACCAGCAGGGGGTAAGTCTTAGCGGAGGGGCGCGGCCGCCCACCAAGCCGACGCGCGCGGGGGACCACGAGTACGCGCCCCCCGACGCCCAGTGTGTGGACCTGGCGAGCTTTGCTGCGACTGTGGCGAGTGATACCGCACACCTGACGAGCATGAGCGTGTCGCCGTGTGACCCCGACAAGGCCGTCCTCTCCACGGGCAGACCGCTAGCCGGCAGTCGCTTGCTGCAGCAACAGCAGCAGCAGCAGCATGGCATTCAGCAGCATCTCAGTGTGTTCCAAACACAAAACTTGATGCAACAGCAGAACCAGCAGCAGGTGATGCAGCAGCAGCAGCCAGTGATTCAGCAGCAGCAGCAGCCTTCAGTGCAGCAGCAGCCGCATATGCAGCAGCAGCAGCCGTACGCGTATCAGCAGCAGCATCATGCCTCGCTGTCTCAGCCTCAGCACGCATTCAGTCAGCAGTCGGCTCAGATTGAGACACATCAGCAGCAGTCCTTGCAGTCAGCGCGACCGTTCTCTGAACCGTTCCCACTCAACCAGTCACTGCCGCAACAGCAACATCAGCAGCAGCCGCAGCAGCAGCAAATGCTTCAACATTCTGAAATGACGCCCCAACAATATCGGCAGTCCCCCCAATCTACCTATCACCAACCGCAGCAACTGATACAGCAGGACCCCCAGATGTCGCACGGCCAGCAACAATTCACACAGCAACAGCCGCAGCAGCAGCCGTTGCAGCAGTATGCATTTCAGCAGCATCCAGAGCACATGCCGCAGCAGCAGCTATATTCACTGCAGCAGCAACATCAGCAGCAGCAGCAACAGCAACAGCAGCTGCAGTCGGACCCGCAGCAGTTTCAGAGGCAGCAGCAGCAGCAGCAGCCCATGGAGGGTTCTCAGCACGCCAGGCAGCCTGAGATCGCCGAGCGTGAACGAGGTCGCACAGGTCGACCCTCCGAGGTCTCCCTAGACCGCCAGCGACTCTCCGAGGTCGCCCTGGACCGTCAGCGACCCATGTACATCGACTCCACAGAGCCGACGATCAAGGTGATCGACTACGAGAACAGCAGGCGACAGAAGATGAAGCCTCCCGCGACCTGTGACTGGTCACCGGTCTCGGACCTCTCGCCCATCCTCGACGCGTCGCCCTGCCACGAGCGCCTCCCGCCCTGGGCGCCGACTGGAAGTGTGGACTCACAGGGCGAGATGAGGGGGTGCGGCATCCAGGGGCCAGGGGCCGTGGGGGTGGGGAGTGGAGCGGGGGGGGGTGGGGTGGAGGAGGAGCAACAGCATTATTCGTCACTGAAGCGCGCGCCGAGGTTTGAAGATATCACACGCATTGGTGAGCAGCAGGACCAGAGACTGGCACAGGAGCATACAATGGGCGGGACACTGGGACTGACGCAGGGACAAGCACAGGGGCTCTCACAGGGGCAAACACAGGGACTGACACAGGGGCAGTCACAGGGATTGACTCAGGTATTGAGACAGGGACAGACACAAGGGCTGACACAAAGACAAACGCAGACACTGATGCAGGAACAGACATATGGACAGGCACAGCAGGGATGGAGTGTGGGACAAACACTGGGACAGACTCAGGTACTAGTACAAGGTGTGATGCAAGAACAGAACCAGTCATCCGGACGCTCTCAGCAGTTTGGATCTGGGTGGACCGAACTGCCGACCCAGACGAACCAATGCGTGATCCAGGGGATGACCCAGGGCCGGACTCATGAAACAATTGAAGGCTTAGCCCAGGGCTTGAGCCAGGGCCCGACTCAGGGGACGATGCAGGGCGTGACCAAGGGGATGGCCCAGGGTTTGAACCCGGGGATGACCCAGGGTTTGAGCCAGGGGACGACCCAGAGGATAACCCAGGGAATGACGCAGGGAATGACCCAGGGGATTACCCAGGGAATGACCCAGGGAATGATCCAAGGGAATAACCAGGGGATTAACCAAGGGATGGCCCAAGGAAATACCCAGGGGATGACCCAAGGAAATACCCAGGGGAATATACAGGGTAATACCCAGGGGATGACCCAGGGAATGACTCAGAGCGAGTTTAGGTCTGGTTCAGTAGTCGGCACAGTGCAGAGCTTCTCTCAGCCTTCTTTGCAAGCAGCCTCTTCATCGCTCAATCAAGCTATCAGTGTGATATCCGGTCAGACAACTGCGGCGAGTTTTCAATATGGCTCAGCGGGGGTGGGAACACATGTGACTCCAGACAGGAACCCCTCACCCAACCCCTACGTGATGACTGAGACCACTGCCGGCAATGTTCACAGCTCGCTGCAGCAGAACACCAGAGCCAATCAGTACCATCAGTCACAGATCCAATCGGATCGCATTGCGCCCACACATGCCAATGATCAAGGCACGTTGAGGGGTAATGCGCAGGACGGTGTCAGACAGGCGAGTGCCGTTGACCTGCTGCCTCTTGGCGCACGAGTGGGTCCCAGCGGTGAAGGTCAGGGCAGCCGCGCCAGTGAGCCTCTCTCGCTCGATATGGCTGCTGCTGGTCCTGGTGACGCGTCGAGGGCGCCACGCAGACGTCTCCCTTCAGCCGAGTCGGCAGAGGGGTCGCCACGCCAGCAGCAGGCTGAGGGCAGCGCTGGCGCTAGTCAACCAGGGGAGCGGGGCTCCGAGAGAAGCATTGGGGCTAGCACGCGCCACGCTCGCGAGCAGGACAAGCCTACGTCGGACTCTGACTCATCCACAGCATACGCGGACTCTTGCAAGGTAAGGGTTACTGGTTCAAGGCATACTCATGAAGGTAACGGTTACTGGTTCAAGGCATACTCATGAAGGTAACGGTTACTGGTTCAAGGCGTACTCATGAAGGCAACGGTTACTGGTTCAAGGCGTACTCATGAAGGCAACGGTTACTGGTTCAAGGCGTACTCATGAAGGCAACGGTTACTGGTTCAAGGCGTACTCATGCAAGGTAGCGTTCGGTTATTTTTCAAGGCATAGGCTACTCATGCAAGGTAACTGTTATTTGTTCAAGACGTATGCTGACTTGGTAGTGCAGTAGTAGTGGCGATATATTACGCACTCGATTCCCAGGAACAGGGATTCGGTGGCGTGGTGAAAGTTCATGATAATCGTCGATACGCAGTAATCATAAAAAATCTTTAAAGCTCCTATAGTTGCCATAGGCCCTATGCTGTAATACAAACTTGTGGCCGGTAGCTTGTGATTCACACCCGTGGCTTGTAGGTAGTGATTCAGACCTGTAGCTGGTTGATTGCGATTCATTCCCCATATGTCGTGATACATGCCTCTAGCGTGTAGATTGTGATTCATTACCTGTAGCCCGTAGACTGTGTGAGTTGAGTTACATTAGTTTCCCTCCGCTGTTCAGTCCCTCCAGTCACCCGGGTACCCGATGGAGCGCCGGCAACACCGCCGCCTGCCCCCGGTGCCCCCCGGCGACCCCTCTGCGCAGACGCCCAAGTTCCCCCGCTTCCGCTCGCGTTCGGCTGACTCGCGTCGCGAGGATGACAACCCTGAGAAGGAGCGTCTGCGCCACCGTCTGCGTCTGCGCGAGGTCGAGCAGCGCCGCTCCTTCGAGCGCAGCGACAGCGAGGACGACCGCGGCGGGGGGCGGCACCCGATGCGCGCCCGGGCCGGCAGCCTCTCGTCATCGCCCGCTCCCGTTGCGCGCCAGGGGCGCCGCTCGCGCGCAGACGTGACACCCTCACGCCGCGCAGTCCTGTCCACCGCGGAGAGCAACAGGATCACGGAGAAACTGACGGCGGACATCGAGCTGCTGTCGAAGAAGCAGGACTACCTCATGTCGAACATCGATAGTCTAATGCGCACCGTCGACGAGAAGCTCAATCGGACCAAGTCCGTCAGCGACCTCAGCGCCCCCGCCGCGCGTGACTGGTTGGATCAAAGGAGCGCATGGGGCGGGGGTGGGGGAGGCGGGGGGGCCCAGCTGCGCCGCCCGGTGAGGATGGTGAGCGTGCGCGGGCTGCAGGTCCCCGCGGACGTGAAGCAGCTCAAGCAGCGCATCAAAGAGGAGCTGCAGATCGTGACGGCCACGCGGCGCCTGCGCCTTGACGAGGCGGAGGAGGTGCGGTGGATGGAAGCTGCGCTGGCGGAGCGCGAGCGCGGGCGCGTGGTGCGCGCGCGCGAGGAGGCGAGGGAGGAGGAGCGGCGGAGGGAGGTGCAGCGGCGCCACGCCGAGCTACAGCAGCAGCTCGCCCTCGAGCTCAAGCCCCCCCAGACGGGGGTGGGGGCAGGGGCGGGAGCGGGAGGAGAGGACAAGTTGACCGTGGCCCTCGGCTCGTCTCCTCTCCACGCTGTGGCGGCGGGGGCAGGGGCGGTGGGGCACAAGCGCCAGAGCTCGGACCCGCTGCTCGCCCAGAGTTCCCCCACAGAGGACGCGGCCGCTGCGGCAGCAGCGCTCGAGCTGAAGCGTCGTCTGAGTGCCGAGGCGCGCCGCATCATCAGCGCAGAGCTCGAGCGCTACTCGCCGCAGCTCGGCAAGCGCGCCGGCGCCGTGGCGCGTCGCATGGGCACGCGCTCCGCGCTTGAGGCGAGGCTCGAGGTGGGGCTTGATCCGAGACTCGACCCAAGGCTCGACTTCAAGCTTGACCCGAGGCTCGACGGGCGCGTTGACCCGAGGCTCGACGGGCGCGTTGATCCGAGCATCGACCCTATCCTTGACGCACGTCTTGACCCACGTCTCGATCCACGTTTTGACCCGCGACTGGACG
Source organism: Chamaedrilus cognettii (assembly GCA_034695025.1). Lineage (NCBI taxonomy): Eukaryota > Metazoa > Annelida > Clitellata > Enchytraeida > Enchytraeidae > Chamaedrilus > Chamaedrilus cognettii. The sequence goes on along the minus strand of JAQIWG010000196.1, from coordinate 25,431 downwards.
CGTACTACCTGACGACGGGCTACGGGTCGCTGGCGCGCTCCTCCGACCTCCTCGCGAGGCTCTCACAGCTCGAGCGCGACGTGCGGCTGTCCTGCAGCCAGTCGATGACGTCACTACCCCTCGCGGCCCCTGGGGCGGGCCGCCCGCGTGCGGCCCGCGGCCGCGCTCTGGCCCAGGAGGAGGAGGAGGAGGGCAAGGAGGATCGGAAGCAGCAGCTGCTCGCGCAGATCAGCGCGCGGCGGAGACACCTCGAGGAGACGCGACACCTCTCTAACGAGATCCGCAAGCTGGCCGACATGCCAGACATCTCCCCTGGGGAGATGGACGCGGCTCGCTATCTCTACCAGCAGCACGTGAGGCAGAGGGAGCAGGGTCAGCCCCCCTCCTCCATCATCCACCCCCTCGACTACCAGATACGCTGCGAGGGGGTCAGCACGGCGGGAGGGGCGGGGGGCTATGGGCTGGCGAGTGGGGCTGTGGTCAGGGCTGGCGGGCTCATGGCGGCAGGCAGTCCGATCCTCGGGGGAACGCACGTGGGGTATGGAAGGATGATGGACAAGAATGGAGTGGATACCGCGCGACACAAACTGCTCAATCATAGCTCAGGCATGAGCTTTATTTTCTTTTCATTCAGCAAAAAAAACAAAGCATTTTAAAATGTCTTATCTTCAATTTAAAAGCATCTCCATTTTGCTGAATGGATCCCAAATAATTATGTAACGTATGACATTTTAATTTTGATGTAAATTACTTTGTGTGAATCTCAAGTCGAACCGTTGTGCATTCAAAAATTCTCAATGCCTTTTTAAGAAGTGCATTTTCCTTCATTGTGTGATCAGGGTATTGCATTGGAAAGTTTTTGACAATATTTTCTCACAGGTGGACTAATAAATTATCCAACTATTCCGGCGATGGGCACGACGCCTACCCTTTGTGAGCGTGGGAAGAATGAATTGGCTTGCAGCCCAATGCAAAATTGCAAAATTGCCCAATGCAATCCAAAGTCCTAAATGCAACTAAAGAATTGGAATCTCTTTTTTAGTAGCTGTTCTGTGGTGGCTCTCTTGCACATGACAGGAAACTGTAATAGTCTTTGTTACTACGCACGGTGCTTAAACTACAAATCCCCCCTCCTCCCATGAGCTCCCTTTGGATCTGCCACTGCCTAAGCTGGATATGAAAGATGGCTAATGGTTGTGTAATGACAGTCCATGCCGCAGATGTTCACACACGGTTGATGGTAGGCCCTGCCTGCCATCAACCGTGTGTCTGCGGTATGGACTGTCACTTGTGCAATGGCCTCGTCAGCCACTCACGAAAACATCGAATCTGAACCGCTATAAGCCATGTCATCTTCAATGACGAAGGACTGCAACGATGATGATGCATATGTGTGTGTTCAGTGCTGCAAGACGTGCTGCGGCAGCAGCAGCAGCAAGGCGCAGTCGACTCTGACATCGACATCATGGCGGGAGGACTGACGATACGCCGACGCAAGAAACACGAAGTGCAGGCAAGTTGCTGATTGAACTTAGCGCTAGAGTCTTCTCAGTGCTGCACTGAAACTGAGCCACTTGTGATTCTATTCCATATTCCATGGTTGATGGTAGGTCCTGAAGAATTGGCGCGGATTGGCCTCGTCTTCCTCCCATCGTCTCATAGTTCTAATTCGTCTGTGATACCCCAGTAGAGCCTATAGGGAAGAGGAACTGAAACTTTTCATGAATGCTTTGGATGCAGATTGACATTTTGGGCTAGTTCACTACAGTTCATTAGCAGACTAGTATGGACTCGCTAAGCTTCTTCCCTTCAGCCAAGTGACTCCGATTGTGGATCGGAGGCTTGTAGCCTGAGAATGTGTGAAGCTCTCTCCTGATTCATTTTCTTGACCATATTCATTTTAAAAGAGAAAATCAACTTCAACTTCAACTTTTCTACTGCACTCCACCCTAATGGATGATTATTTGCAGGGCTGACGAAATTAAGCACCTTTGCCAAGGGTGCACGAAGTGACTCGAAACCTCTTTCCGTGGCCGGGTTCGAACCGACTCTCTGCCACCCTCGCAATCCGAAGTCCGCGACTTAGACAACTCGGCCACAACGCTTCGCCCTAATCAATAAAAAGTCTTTGATTTAAGATCCTATTGAAAACGATCTGTTCTACATCTGAAAGCAATTTGAGAATGATGTTTAATCTTAAATAGTTTTGAAAATGAATGTCAGCAATATTTTGTGAAATGCATATTTCAATTGCAGAACGACCGCTTCACTACTCGTCAAATGAGACACTATGATTTTCCTACAAAGAGAATTCTTCTTACCAAAGACCCAAAGGACACATCCCTTCACGGTAAGGTCGTTCTTCTGATTTTATTAACTGTGTTAAGCATGAGCAACACATCTATCGAACTGTAAAAAATGTGTGAAGAACTACTGTAGCTTTAAAAGATGTAGTAAAGCATACCGTAAAGAACAATGTGCAGCTCTTAATATCGTGCCTGTTCATATAAGAAAAATTAACTGATGTACGCTGTAGGCATACATAGAGTGCCACGGGAGATTGTAAGGTGGGCGCTGAGAAAGTTGGGAGTTGAGGAGTGGCTAGTCAGGTCAGTGATGGCAATGTATACTGACGCAAAGACATCAGTGAAAACACATGATGGACTAAGTGATTGATTTGAGGTGAAGGTTGGACGACATCAGGTATCAATGTTGAGCTCGCTGCTGTTTGTCGCTGTGATGGAAGTGATTATCCGTGAGACAAGATCTGGGTTACCATTGGAGCCCTTCTATGCGGATAATTTAGCGTTGATTGCAAAGGGCGAAGAAGAATTGAAGGACAAGATTTGTAGGTGGAAAGAATGTATGGAGGCAAAAGAAATGAGAATGAATGTAGAAAAGACTAAAGTTATGATAAGTGGATGCGCATAGGGAACGGTGGAGAAATGTGGAAAGTGGCCGTGCGGAGTCTGTGGAAAGGGTGTTGGCATAAATTCAATTACATGCACAAAATGCCTTTGTTGGATACATCAGAGATGCAGTGGTGTAAAAGCTAGACTTGCCAACGTGAACCAGCGTTTGTGTGCAGAACGTGTCTATCGGGTCAAATATTCCAGGTGAGTGCCAAGGAATTGAAAGTAGGGGAGAACACATTTGAAAGAGTAGGAAAATTTTGTGATCCTGGTGATATGATTAACGCCAATGAAGGTGTAGAATGTCTCTCGGTGATGAGGACAAGATGCACATGGGGGAAGTTCCGAGAGCTTTCACCAATTCTAACTGGAAAGTATATATCGCTGAAGCTAAAATGAAGGATATATGAAGCGTGTGTAAGAAGTGCAATGATTATATGGTAGTGAGACATGGACAATGAAGGTCGATCAAGAGGCCCGATTTGAGCGGACAGAGATGAGAGAAGCAGACAGAGATGGTGAGGTGGATGAGTGGAGTGTCATTGAAAGAGAGAAAGTATAGTGCCGATCTGAGAGCTAGAATGGGGTTGGAGGCAGTGGAGGAATGGGGAAGTGGAGCAAGATGGCAGGGACATGTTTTGAGAAAGGAACCGGATGATTGGGTGCGGAAATGTATGGATTATGAGGTAGCTGGGAAGAGACTCATAGGGAGACCGGAAACGACGTGCAAAAGCTTGACAGAGAAGGATATGAAAGCTAGGAAATTGAGACGTGAGGATGTGACGGATCGGATAAAGTGGAGGGCAGGTGTCCATGGCTGCAAATGGCCTACCCCTGTTTAAACGGGGATGCAGCCACGAAACACGAGTGTGTGTGTGTGTACGCTGTAAGCGTATGCTGGGCGCAGAAACAGTTAAACGAATGAATCTTTGTCATTTGGAGTGCGATATCCCAGGTCATGGCATAGGCCTCAAGATCGTTGGCGGCAAGATTGTGAACGAGAGAGAGGGTGAGCTCGGCGCGTTTGTGACGGCCATCTACCGCGGCAGCATGGCCGACCAGCTGCACGGGGAGCTGCAGGAGGGTAAGCTTGACTCACCTGCTGCACGGGGAGCTGCAGGAGGGTATACTTGACTTACTTGCTTCACGGGGAGCTGCAGGAGGGTAAGCTTGACTCACCTGCTGCATGGGGAGCTGCAGGAGGGTAAGCTTGACTCACCTGCTGCATGGGGAGCTGCAAAAGGGTAAGCTTGACTCACCTATTAACCTACTAGCTGCATGAGGAACTATAGGAGGGTAAGTGTGATCGATCAGCTGCAGGAGAGTAAGTGTGGTCGACTAGCTGCAGGATGTGCCTTGCCTGGAGGGTAAGCATGGCCGACCAGCTGCATGGAGAGCTACAGGACGGTAAGTGGGGCCGACCAGCTGTAGGGGGGTAATGCTGTTGCTGCCGGCTGCCAGTCCAAACTGTTTTCAGTCCAACAATTAAAAAGATTATTGGACTGAATACAGTTTGGAGTGGCAGCCGCCAGCAACAGCATTACCCTCCTGCAGCTGGTAGCCATACTTACCCTCCTGTAGCTCCCCACGCAGCTGGTCGACCATACTTACCCTCCTGCAGCTGGTCGACCATACTTACCCTCCTGCAGCTGGTCGACCATACTTACCCTCCTGCAGCTGGTCGGCCATACTTACCCTCCTGTTTAAAATCCTTCCTGAAAAATCCTGATAAGCCTTCCAGGCTTACCTTCCTGATATAAAAGATGATTGTTCCGGTTATTCAATATTTAGTTGCTCCAGTGATCTTGTGCTGTGATCACTGCTCTTGTCATGTGTGATGTGATCACTGCTGTGGCGATGTGTGATTTGATCACTGCTCTAATGATAAGTGATGTGATCACTGCTCCAGTGATGCTGTGATGTGATCCCTGCTCCAGTGATCGTGTGTGATGTTATCACTGCTCCAGTGATCACGTGTGATTTGATCACTGGTCTCAGGTGACCAGGTGTTGGAATGGAATGGTGTTCCGCTGACTGGCAAAACATACGAGGAGGTGCAGAACATTGTCTCTCAGCGCAACGGAGAAATAGAACTTGTCGTCAAACCGTTAGTAACGTCAGTTACCAAGCTTTCTTGTTTTCTGCCATTGGCGTAGCAACTCGTTCAGAAACGTTAAGATAGTGAACAGCTAATCCATAATAATATTTATTTTCGTCCGCGTGTATGTGGCCAGTCTAGACTGATCGAAAATTATAACTGTGTGCCAGTTCTGAGTATAGCAGCGAAAATATAGTCTAGAATAGTGTAGTATAGAAGCGAGTGGTTGTTGTTGAAGCGACGCGAGTGTCGGCTCGTCGAAGCCCTCGAGCAGTCGTTCTACCGTGCGCACGGACAGCTGTCGCTCGTCGTACGACAACCTCGACGACCGCAGCGATGTCGACGACAGTAGTCAGTAGCTTTGCCTTCCGTTCAACCGCGTGCTCTGTTCACAAATCTATGTTTTAAATTCTTCCATCATATTCGAGATTTGAATCGTTCAAACATCATCGAGGCTAGCAGCAGATTTGTGTTACATGATTCAGGCAGTATCAGAAATATGATCTTCACTGTAGCAGTCTCCGTTTAGCCTAATTCTCTAAAACGATTAAATGTTTCTGAACGAGTTCATAAGCCAATGGTTGTGCGTTGAAAGCCAGGTATTGACGTACTAATGGTGTGCAGTTGTATTTCTTTGTTGCGCTGACATATGATTTCTCACATCTTTGGTTTGTCTTGAAACAAATGAGAAACATCGTTGTTCTCGAACACTTGCTCACCTGTCCGTTGTCCATTGTCCTGTTGTTGAAGTTCGTTGGTGTCGTTGTGTCCTGTTGTTGTAGTCGCTGTGGTCCATTGTTGTCCACTGTTGGCGATTGTTGTCCTGTTGTTATAGTCGCTGTTGTCGATTGTTGTCCCGCTGTTGTAGTCACTGTTGTCAATTGTTGTCCTGTTGTTGTAGTCACTGTTGTCCATTGTTGTCCTGTTGTTGAAGTCCGTTGGTGTCGTTGTTATCCGTTGCCAATCTGCTGACTTATAAAAATTTAGCTGGATTAGTGTGTTATAGTTGTTGTCTGAATGCTGAAGTTTCATTGTCTTCGATCGGTTGTTGAGATTTGCATCACGTTCGTTATCTGTCATAAATGTGTGTGTCTGACTATTATGTTGCTGTGGTGCGGTTGTCCAACTGAGCTATGACCCTATCACCGCCGCTTGAGTATACCGCTCAGTTGTGTACGTTGCAGGGCAGCAGCACCACGTGGTGGGAGAGGGGAGGAAGGGCCTGTCCCCCAGCTCCTCCCAACGCGACCTGGGGTCGAGCGTGTCAGAGTCGGGCAGCTCAGAGCCGACCGAGATCCTCTCTCCCACCCGCGAGTACCCCCCGCCACCCGGCGACAAGGTCCTCACTGCTTGTCCGCGTGTAGTGTGAACTAATAGACTATTGGCGCATGAGTAACACCCATCGCCATGTGCATGCATAGCAATGAGTGACTGGCACTATTATTTTGTGTTGCCGTCGTTGCACCCTTTCTGTAATGTCACTCGCTTGGCCTACCCTCCGCCTGCCTACGATGGAAATATTTTTGAGAGACTAGATATTCATTCACTGTTTTTTAAATTGAGGCTCGTCTCTCAGTCTTTCTATCAAACTATGCAATATCGGAAAAGTGGATGTGAAACTTAAATGATGATTATGATGATCATCATGTAAGTTTTACATCCACTTCACCGTGCTAGCACAGGTTGAACGTTTCTTACGATGAGACTCCCCCATAACTTCCAATTCTTTACCATCTCTCTATTCATGCCTCTCTCCTTTATATCGTTTTGTACCGCCTCCCCCCATGTTTTCTTCCCTCTCCCCTTTCAAACGATCCCCTCCACACCCTACATGCTGATACACAATCTACATGCTGATACCCAATCTTCCTCATTCGTACGCTCCACATGTTCAAAGCACCTTAGTCTCCCCTTTCTCACCATGTCCGTTTTGCATAAGACGCCTTGCTTTTTACTCAACCCTTTGCTTCAACACTTGTTCTTCAACGACACTCCACACATCCATTTCATCAGCTGAGCTATATAGCAAGCTGAGGAAGATGCTTAAATAGTGCAGTTTAAGGCTTAAATGGAGTACAAATTGTGATGTTAAACTGATTTTAAATCGTGCTTTCAGATCTTACAAATTGGCTTACATGATAATTTGTTTTCATAATCTGTTAACTGCTGCAGCTAAATATTTTTCAGTTGATCCGCCTGATGAAGAAATTATATCTTGTCTTTCACAGCAATCTGGCAGACGATCAAACAAGGAGATGGGCGAAATACAGGTTTGATTTAATTGCTATACTTTACCACTGTACAAGCAATTGTATTTTCATGCTGTAAATCCAAGGTTGCAACTGAATTTTGAATTTGAACTAGCTAGTAATTGTATTGTTAGACACGCACACACTCGCGCGTCTTGTGGCCGCATTACCCACATACGCAGGGGTGGGCCATTTGCAGCCACGGACACCCACCCTCCACTTTAAACTATCCATCGCATCCCCACATCTTAATCCCCTAGCTATAATATCCTTCTATGTCACGCCTTTCCATTTCGTTTCCGGTCTCCCTATGCGTCTTTTCCATCCACCTCATATTCCATGCATTTCAGCATCCACTCATCCGGTTCCTTTCTCAAGACATACCCCAGCCATCTCAGTCGGTGTCTTCCTATCATCATATTGCTGTACATTTGCTAATGGCAACAAATTTTAAATGCCATTTACAATGTCTTTGTTCAACTCTTCAATGTAATCAATGTTGAACAGAGTCAATAAAATCTTGAATGCAACATAGTATATTCTCTAACTCGCTGATAGAAGTAAAAATTGAGAAATCTAGGAACTGTAACTGCTGGTTGCTCGACCTCGATTTAAGTGCGATTTAAGTGCGATTAAATTTTGTAGTCCGATTTAACCAATGGGAATTGTATCGAATAATGTGGTTGGTTGGTTTGGACCGCAAAGCTAAATCGAACTTAAATCAAGGTCGAGCAACCAGCAGTAAATGAGTATGCAGCATGCTTATTATTCCTTTGTAAATGGCAGATGTGAAACGCCGAGCACCAAGTTCAAGCAAACAAACAATTAAATCTAGACCCACTGCCCAATGAAAGCGAATTATCTCACGCAAGGGACATAAAAAGCATGGGCGCCAACACATTGATGCAAGGGGGTGCACCTGCACCCCCCTGGAAAAGCAGTTTGCACCCCCCTGGAAAAGCGTTTGCACCCCCCTGTGCACCCCCGTGCACCCCCCTGGCTTTAAAAAATTGGTTTTTGAAGTGAAGCCGCAGTTGTTGGACGGCCTAGAAAGGCTGCTTTTGTTAGGATCTGTCTAAAACAGTAGGTAAAGCGTTCTAGGTCCGGTAGGCAAAAAAGTTTCTGTCAGGACGCCCCCCTCGCTGTCGAGATTCTTGCACCCCGCTGGATTGTAAAAGAGTCTTTTGCACCCCCCGCATCAAATCCTGTGGGCGCCTATGTTAAAAGGGGATTGTCAACTTGATAATATGGTGAAATTGACCTGTTAATTGATTTTCTCTATAGCCGTCAGAAGTTAAGTTAATTTTGGCAACCAATATCAGCATCGTTTGCGATCAATCTGGCATATGTGATATATGCATATGTGCTGCCAAACTCTTTTTTTGTGTCCCACGCTCTGCCGGTCTCAGGCGCCTCTAGGTAGTCCTAGCAACGACATTCTGCCCTGCATCAAACCCTGCTCTATCAGCAAGTACCAGTGCTTCAGATACGAGTGAAAAGCGTCGGTTGTGTGTGACTACAGCTTCAGTTGAGTTACGACACGTACGACGGGACGCTCAACGTGCATGTCATCCAAGCGCGACGTCTCCAGCCCAAGGACGCCAACGGTTACTCGGACCCCTTCGTCAAACTCTACCTGCTCCCGGGCAGAACGTGCGTCTAAGCTCTGCTGCTCCAACTTCTTGGTTAACTGACGATGAATTTTGCTTTTTAATTGAGCATGTACCAGCTTTCTCGTTGACGTGTATGAATCGGTTTTATCATGGTTTCTATAATGAAATAGGTCATAATAAAAATGACCTCAACAGCAGTTGAATCTTAACACGAAGAAACAACATGTGCCATCCGTCGGCTACCGGTACTCTTTTCGTTGCGCATTGATGATAACTGCCTTGCGCGTTACCATTGCGATTGCACAGATGTGACAACAAGCACGCACGTCACCGTTCTGAACTTGTGGTTGCTCAGAGGTGGCAACTGCCTTAAACATCACCATTGTGGTTGCCCAGAGGAGTCAACAAGCGCTGCATATCATCATTGTTGCTGTGCAGTGGAGACAACAGGCGCTGCATATCACCATTGTTGCTGTGCAGTGGAGACAACAAGCGCCGCACCAAATTCCTGCAGCGCACGCTCGAGCCCGCCTGGCACCAAACGCTCGTCTTCATGGGTCTGCAGCGGCGCGAGCTCGGCCGGCGCGCGCTCGAGGTCACCGTCTGGGACTACGACCGCTTTAAAGCTAACGACTTCCTCGGGGAGGTCACGCTCAACCTCGCAGGTACTGGTCACAAGTGGCAGGTACTGGTCTCAACTGGCAGGTACTGGTCATATCTGGCAGGTACTGGTCACATCTCACAGGTACTGGTCACATCTCACAGGAACTGGTCACATCTCGCAGGTACTGGTCACATCTCGCAGGTACTGGTAACCTCGCAGTTACTCAACTCTCAGGTACTCAACCTCACAGGTACTGGTCACGCTCAGCCTGGAAGGCACTAGTCATGCTCTATGTACCTTGGAGGTAGATTTGATATTCGTTACTTAGTGTTCAACCTTCTTTGCAAAATTACGCATTCCTTGTAACAAAAAACGTTGAGAAGCCCTGGCATAGACCATATGCCAGGTCTGCACTAATCACTTAAACAAATTAATGTGTTCTAAATATAGTATGTTCTTGAACGCCGTGCACGTTGTCCTGTTGTCAGACTCGGCGTACCTCGATAACCGCCCCCACTGGTACACCCTGCACCCCCACGTCTCCACGACTCACGGCTCCCCGGCCGCCTCCTCCACCTACTCGGCCAACGGGGGCGGCGCCAACCCCCCCGGGGGGGGCCCCTTCACCGCCCCACCCAAACCCAGCGACCACTCGACCAGCGGGGGTAATTGGGGGCACTCTGGGCGAGGAGGTGGAGGGCACCACCCAGCGGGGGGGCAACATGGGGGCCAGGGTGGCACCGGCGGGGGACATAAACCCAGGCATCACTCACAGACCAGCCAAAATGATACGGCGAGCCTGACAATTAGTGAGACAATCAGTCAGGCAATTAGCGACACAGTCAGCCAGGACAGGAGCGACACACCTAGTCGGGCAATGAGTGAGACACACAGCCAGGCAAACAGTGAGACACTCAGCCAGACAAGGAATGAGACAGCAAGCCAGACAAGGAATGAGACAGCAAGCCAGACAAAGACTGTCTCGGAGCGAGATGGAGAGCAGAATTGGCATCAGTCCAACAGCTGTCAGCCTGCTGCAGACAGTTTGTCTGTGCCGCGAGTGAAATGTACGGAGCACACAGCGCTACAGAGGTCCCCCGTCTGCAACAACAAGATGGCCTATTGGGTGCGTTCTCGCAATCTTGATGTGATCAGTTTGAAATTGAAATACTTTCAAACATGATATTTTTGCGTGTCTCTGGCGCTCATCTGATGCAGTCATTTAGCCTTAGCTTTACCACCCGCTTTGAGCTGCATTCTCAAACAACTCGACTTCTTAGAGAATCGGTCGAGCATCGAAAAGCGGAGAACATAATGTTCAACTTATTGTGTTTAACTCGACGAATTTCTCGAATTGGTAAAATGTCCGAAAATGACATGCGCAGAAATAGCACTGCAGTGATTAAATATAATGGGCAGTCCTCAAAAGCGCGAACAAAAGTTACATACAGATCAATTTTAACGAGATAAAATTGTGAAAATAACGTGGATCAAAAATTTTATGTTTTACAGTCAACTTCTATATTGTATGGAATCTTTTTCACATACCTAGTCGCAGGAAGCACAGGACTTCATGCTGGCTTATATTGTAAAAAATAAACAAATATTTGGATTTTACGACAACATGAACGAATGGCATCAAAATCATCGGCGTACGAGCAGATTACAATACATCTGTTGATATCAATGACTGATAGCGGTCGATCATTGATAGCAACCAAACATTATGCCTTCGTCGTTGCTTTAGATGCGTGATGAGCTTTCAAAATTTTAAGTTAATATATAGCTGTAGAGAAATTAAACAATTCATTCTACTAGTTCAGTTAGTTGTAGAGAGTGGGTTTTAATATTGCATGTTCAAACTTGCGTGTAACTTTTATTGGAATCGTTCATTGTTTTGTTAGAACTCAAAGTCAAAGGACTTTGAAGAAATTCAGCCGATATCCAGCAATGAAGGTCAGTGGGGCTGATATCAGTGCAATTGCAATAACAGTTCTATGAAGAATAACTTTTACTTAACTTTCTTGTTTTGTTGATTGGGTATAACATGGCCTACCGCTAGACTATCTAGAGTCTAAGTTTAAAATGCCTTCTGTTTTTAAAGTAAGTTCATGCTACATGAACACAGTAGGCCTACTGTTGATGAACGTCTAGGCACAAGTTGAGCTTCAGGCAGTTCACTTGTTTATATCTGCTCTGCACTTCAGGCCATAACCTAAGTTTGCACAACTGCACATTTGGTCAGAAAAGGAGCTCTTGATCACTCTTAATTTTTTACAAATCTACAATTCCTACATGCATCCGTATTATTAAATTATTATTAAATTTGACAGCAGCTGAATAACAGGACACAACGAGGGTAAAATCTGGCGCTACTGCATGCCTAGATGGAGGCAGTATTCATCGACGGTAAGTTGTATGTACAGGGTGCTGTACAAGGTTGTTGCACAAGGTGCTGATTGGCTGTGCACACAAGTTGCTGTACAAGGTGCTGATTGACTGTGCACACAAGTTGTTGTACATGGTGTTGATTGGCTGTGCACACAAGTTGTTGTACAAGGTGCTGATTGGCTGTGCACACAAGTTGCTGTACAAGGTTCTGATTAGCTGTGCACTGTGCAGGCAAGTTGTTGTACAAGGTGCTGATTGACTGTGCAGGCAAGCTGTGTGTACAAAGAGTTGATTTGCTGTGCACTGTGCAGGCAAGTTGCTGTACAAGGTGCTGAGTGGGTCACTCAACCTCATCCTCAGCTCCCTCTCCTGCTGTCGCAGTCGCGCCACACACACTGTACGTTAATTCTGTCCATATCCACCATCATTTACTGCATCAGTGATGTTGATGCCCCCTGCAGGCTGTGTCCAACCTGCATCGTTATAATTATTGTCCGCATGGTTGAAAATGCGTTCCACACTTATGTTTTATTTGATTAATTCTTAGTTTTTGAGATTCAAACAAAATGTGCATAAATGCCAGCAGCCTTTGGCAGCAAATAAATTGTAAACTTTCACGATCTGCGATCCTTTAAAAAGTCGATCATGTTGTCATGCTTAGCACAACCTGTGGTGACATGATTATGATCAGTTATTACATATGTGAACATTTGGAATAACTTACCCAACTATCCAATCACAGCATTTCCATTTGCCATTTCACCAATTATAAATTGATGGTTGCCCATGGCGAAGGAAGTTTCCCGATGACGTCTTTAGAAGCTGAAATAGACTGTAGGCCCATTATCGTTATTCCTATTATTACTACATAATTTTTTGTTCGGACGCTATTTTTAGTTCTTCATCCGGTGATATGTGAGAGGGTTGAGCATGTGAGAGGGGTCAGAACTTGTGACAAGGGAGGATTTTGGTGACTTTCAACAAAAGGCGGATGAGCATATAATTTGTTAGTAGCAATGGTAATGTGTGAAAATATATTTTTACTTTTTAGAGTTATTGATTGATAGCCCAATGTTTATGATGCTTGTAGCATCAAGTGGTACTTAGTTGCTTGCCTAATGTACACTATCATTTTATCTTTTGTTTTTTAGAAAATCATCTGTCAAGAAATATGATTGGGTCAGTATGCATTCAGCTATTTTCTGTATAGGCCTAATCTTTAATTTTAGTCACCTACTGACATCTACAGCACCTTGCTTACTAAATATTGTCTGCCAAAAAAGTCGGGAGTTAATTTTGATTAAAGATTTGTTACATTTTGTCATAAGAACATTGTATTATTGTATTGTTGCTTTGTCCAATGGCAATAATCATTAGAAACAGATAACGAGGTATGAACTGCTATTCTCATTCGTCTTAGTGGAGTAAGCAATATTTTGTAATAGAGTTTAATCAATAACAGAGAATAATAGTGGATACCATTATAATTGTTCTTGATAAACGCTATTACAAGTAGTGCTTCCGCTAAAGGTTTTTTTAGGCCCCCCTTAATCTTGAACATAGGAGATATTTTTAGTTTGCAAAAGTGCAGTTTATTCCAGTTCAATTTGCCGCTTTTAATAAATCCTTTTCCGACAGATATTTTGCGAACCATTGGGGGGGTACTGACAGATATTTTAAGTTACGTTTTTAGAGATGCATTTATGGGATGCATTTTCAAATGCGTACCATTTGCAAGCATGCAATTTACATTTTTAAAATAACAAAAACTATGCTCAATTTCTTCGACTAAGGGAGGTTTTAAAACTTGAAAGGGGATTGCTAGATTTTAACTTTGAGTGCGAATTTGTAACTTTAATGAGAAATTCCATTATCACAAAAGTTGAACTACTTAGTTATTGTTTATCGGCTTTGTTTCAGATTGTGTGTCGTTAATTGGGCAATGTGCAAGGCCTGCAGCGGAAATGAATTGGAGGACAGCACGAAGACTCAATTTCAATTAAGACGATTGTTGCATGGATAGCGTGCATTCCCTGCTCAGTTTTCTACAAACTACGTGTTTGCTGCGCATCAGCTGTTAACATTACCTCGGTGTAGTCTGTTAGTTCATGTCATGCAGTTAAACCGTGGATCTGTAGACTGCATTTTGCAATAAACTACAATGCGTCAATTTGTAATTTTGTTATGCATGAAGATCTTCTTAGAATAGTCTACAGTCTATTGACAAATTAGTATTAGAGTAGCAATCAGCTTTGTTGCACAACGCCTCTAATGATGACGTCATCTCACCCAATCAGTGTGCAGAGATAGATATTGATATAGGATTCATTTCATGCGCTGTGATCGGTGCCGAAATCTAGATCAAGATCTTCACATATGATCGAAAAACCATAAGAATAGTTTTAATAATGATTAATTAATTAGATAATCCTTCTGGTATGATTAGCCTTGCTAAACAAACGACACATATCGAGAAAATGTAGCAATTTTTATTCTGATATTTCCATCATTTGGTTAAAAGACAGCACGCAAGCATGCCGCAGAATTATTAGGTCAGTATTACGGATTGTTAGCACTGAAGCCGGTTATAAGAACAATAAGTGTAGATCTGTGCTGACTCGTCACTCTATCCAGACTGCTATAGTTCTAACCAATTATGATTCAAACTCTCTGAGCTAAATATTCTGTGAGCAAGCCAAAAAAGTTGTTTCAGCATTTTCTTCAATCTTGTGCGACTTACTGTGACGCTTTTTGATTTTTTCTGTTCAGGTGGTACTCATGTAGTATTTATATGAAAGTTTTTCGAAATCATCTTGAATACTAATAATTGAAGTTTAATAGTTGTATCGTAAGTAAACTATAAACTATATAATCCACTCAACGATTTAAAACATTTATATCTATTCGAATACATACAACAAATAAAATATTCAACAGAATGTATGTATTTTAAAATCACCATTTCCTCCATCAGTTCGTATTTATTAGTTGACGGCCCAAATTATTGTGCGCGGAATTCAAGTTTGTGCACGGCGCCTTTGGGATCCGTGCGCAGCAGCGCGTAGCTTAGAGAGAACCTGGGTCAAACTCTTTGCGGTAGGCCCTACTTGGATTTTGATAATGTGCACTTTGCATCATAGCGACATAGCATCGCGGGTAGTTGTTGCAGTTGAAAGGCAGCAAGTTCTGCTTTAAGGAAAAATAGTGCAGAAATTCTGATTTTGTGAAAAATAATCTATTGCTGGGTACTAGTATTATATAGACAAAACTTGTATATTTATAATTTTAAGCTAACATAGCAAGTTATGGTCAAACAATTCAATGAAGAACTCATGCCCGTCATGTATGCAATATGTATGTATGCTTTACACATACCATCATCACACAGCTTCAGATTAAATCGATGCAACAACGAAATACAACGACAGTCAATGATAAAGTCTTGGACTTCGAAGTACCATATCTGCTGACAATACAGCGCACATTGCAGATTGTATTAGCGTTATATTTTTGTTATTGACGTTACATTATTGAATGTTGACTTTTGTTGTTCAGTGATAATTCTTTGATATATTTAAACATATAATTGTAGGTTGAATGTTAGCTGCTACTCGGATATTTCGTTAGTTGCGTGTCTCGTGGTTTGTTACGGCATATTAGCTTTCAAACTTGAATGTGTTTCACTATTATTAGTACAACCGGTACACGAGTCAGTTGTTTGCTGCTCGTTCATTTACAACAATTAATACCTAAGCAATACAGATTCATTTCGATTGTGTTCTCAGATTGTTCGTAGTATACTCGCAACCGTTGTGTTAGACGCTGTCAAGTGAAAGTTTGTTAAAACGCATGAGTCTCAATGCGCGATGCCGCACGATGACAGTTTGTAAAAACGTGCACTTCTCAGTCTTCACCTCAGTGCAGATTATGGTCAGCGCAATATCTTCAAGTCTTCAATGATTTTCCCATTCTGTCTTGTTTTGATTTCTTTGCTGTAACTTGTTGAACCTAGTCAGACAATTAAACGTTATTAAAGTTTCAACGGCCTTATTCCTATAACAGGTCATCATGAATGCAACTTTAGCTTCTGACTTTAAGGTGCATTGTAAGAAAAACTTTGATTAATTACTGGTGAGAACTACAACGCGTGCAATTTAAAAGGAGTTGACTATAATCGTCATACACAATTTTTTTCATCATAGGGTAGCATCATTCACGGGAAATATTATATAGATCAAACACACAAAAACTACATCACATCCAGGTGCTGTGGTGTAGTGGTACAGACGATGGACGCAAGTCCCAGAGATCTGGGTTAAAGTCTTGACGCTGCAATTATGAAACCGTGCGTAACAAGCCCTTCAGCAATGCTGTTAAACACACAAATGTCACTAGCTGCTAATCCCGTGCCAGATAAATATCTATTTGTCTGGCATCAGGAAGGGCATCTAGTCATAAAAAACCCAGCTCCTGCACTCCTCAGGCAAGTGCGTGGGGCGCAATCTCTGAGCGCAAATGGTTAAACCTGTGTGAAAACATGGACAATGACAAAACAGATGAAAAAGGGTGGTTAGTTTCAGCAATATGAACTGTGTGTTTAACCAGCCTGTTGATACACTGCCCTTTGATGAGGATTCAACCAACGGATCCCAACAGTAACCACAGGCTCAAACAGAAGACGGCAAAAAACTAAACTAAGAATAACTTGCAGTGGGTCACGCAATTGAAGAGGCTGAATTGTTGATGATCCTCGCCATATAATAGAGCTTGAAGCACACTTACACACTCGCGTTTTGTTCGCTACCCTAGCTGTGTTCACCGAGCTATGATGACGACTTATGTGAGTCGTACTCGAGCCACTTCAGTGAATAGTACCCGAGCCACTTCAGTAAGTAGTGCTCGAGCCACTTCAGTGAGTAGTACTCGAGCCACTTCAGTGAGTAGTAGGCCTACTCGAGCCACTTCAGTGAATAGTACCCAAGTACTCGAGCCACTTCAGTAAGTAGTACTCAACGCTTGCTTTCGTCACTCAACACTGCATCTAGAACCGCAAAATGCACGCAAACCTGCGCTGGAGTGATCAGCACTTGTCCCGCCAACTTCTTCTTCCATTCTTCTAAGTTTGTCTGTTAGCAGAAAACAAGTTAGTTATTATTAACTGGACATAAGCTACAGCCATCTTGCCTTAATATCTCCAACGATCCAAGCGGGCAAAGCTGTTGCAGAGTTGGTAGGGTGGAGACTAGATTGGGCTGGGAAGGAGATGATAGAATTCATTAGTCCCTTAATCATAGTAACATTCCCGTTAATTTTCCCTCCCCGACAAGGCCGCTCACACTGTCCCAGTTGCCCCCCATAGGATCAGGGTACACAAATTCTTATGTTTGTGGCTTCAAATGGCCTACCCCTGCCTATGAGCGGAATCTGGCCAATAACCCGCGAGTGTACGTGTAATGATCCAAGCAGTGTATATTTTAAGGAAAGTTTGAAACGGCACATTTTTGTGCAGTTCAAAGAGTAGAATTGCACACAAAAAGAACGTACAAGCAGGATGGAAAGGGGGTACTGACAGAAAATCAAAAAATTCTAATTTGTGTATCCCTAAACTTTGAACTGCTGTTTCACATTAAGAACTGAGCACACAGATCATATTTTATAGCTGCACAGTCCAGTTCAGAACTGCACACTTCTTTTAGAACTGCATGTCTAAACATGCCCCGGATCCATGTAGAAGCATTTATCATGCAGCCTCAAAGCGACACATCATCATTGCCCAGCTGCAACAGTTTTATATCCAGTTTATTCATTTATCTCCAGTCCGAACGAGGAATGCGCTACAACGCAGTAGAGATGGGAGTAGTAACAATATCTTTTATTTGCAATCAAACAATGGCAGTCAACAGGACGCTTTCAGAAAAAGAAAAAATCGTCATATTGCTGGACAATAATTTACAATTATTATAGTAATATTTTGGGTAACCGAACGAATATACACATGTAAAAGGAAAAAGAAAGCAAACTGAACAACATGTATCTTAAATATCAATATTTAGTTATGTGAATATAACCATCAGTCACACCTACTAGCAGGACTAATACTTGGGTAACTGGATTCAGTAACCAACAGGAAGCCAGACTTGAGATATGAGAACAGAGATGAAAATTGTGAGGTGGATGAGTGGTGTGTCATTGAAACAAAAGAAGTATAGTGCCGATCTGTGAGCTAGAATGGGGTTGGAGGCAGTGGAGGAGGTGGTAAGAAGAAACCGACTGAGATAGCTGGGGCATGTTTTGAGAAAAGAACCAGATGCGGAAATGCAAGGATCACGTTGTTGTTGTTGTTTTAGCCCTTTGCGGACAAAGGGTGATGCCCCATTTCACCAGTTGATGGATGCTGGTGGTGGTTCCACCGTATCAGGTAAGCATCGTAGGAACACTTATGGCTGACGAATTCAAACCACCCTTGCCAAAGGGTGCACGAAGTGACTCTAAATCTATGCCACGGCCGGGATTCGAATCGGCAATGGCTGCACTTGCAATCCGAGACCGCGACTACTTGGCCACAACGCTTCTTCCTGCCCTATGGTGACAGCAGGGGCAGGGCTGCCGGGCACAGTTTAATGTCATGTCTGGGACCAGTGCAAGGATCATGAGGTGGGGAGTGTCATTGAAGAACAAGTGTCGAAGCGAAGAGCTGAGAAAATGGCTAGGTGACTTATGTATAACGGACATGGTGAGAAAGAAGAGCCTGAGGTAGTTTGGGCATGTGAAAAGTATGAATGAGAAAGATTGGGCATCAGCATGTAGATATATTAAAGTGGAGGGGATTGTTGGAAAGGAGAGTGGGAAGAAAGCGTAAAGGGATGCGGTAGGGAGCGATATGAAGGAGTGAGGTATGAATAGAGAGATAGCAAAGAATCGGGAGTGAGAAGAAATGAGTCAGGAGTTGTGGGAGTGACTCATCGTGAGAAACGTTCAACCTGTGCTAGCACGGAAAGATGGACGTAAAAAGTAAGTCATGATGACGATGTTGAAGATGGGAAAAGACCCAGGACCTGACAAAGAAGAATATGAAAGCTAGGAGATTAGGATGTGATGATGCGACGGATCGGGCAAAATATAGGGCGGGTGTCCATGGCTGCAAATGGTCTACCCCTGCGTAAGTGGAAAATGCGACCACAAAACATGTACCGGGTGTATTATGTGTGTATTATTTTGTGGTACATTCATGTCACCTGACAAATTTGATCAGCTTTTATAACATCTTAAACACTGGCAAAAAACTATTTTAAAATTGTCAATACATTCACGTCCCAGAATGACAACCAGCACAAAAAGCCGACCTTGTGGAGCTCAGAGAGCTGCTGATGCTTGAGCAGCGTGTCACTCGTCTGAAACACCCTCTTGCATAGCAGGCAGGTGAGCCCCTCCCAGTCCACCAGGCGCTCCTCCCCCCCCTCACCTCCTTCCCCACCCCCCTCTTCCTCCTCGTCGCTGTCCCCCTCCCCGCTGTACGCCACCAGGCTCGGCTGCAACCACAACACTTTGTTAAACTTGTCCTATAAAATAAAAATCTTTGCTTTTTTCTTAGATTACGCGTGTAGCACATAAAGACTACCGTTCTGTGCAAGAGAGCTGGCACAGAACCGCTCCACCTTCTTTAGTCGCCTTCTACGACAAGCCCGGGGAGCTCTGGGCTGAAGGCAAATTCTTTGATCCCCAGCCTGCAGGGGGCTGGACTTGTCGGAAAAAAAATTCTAACTTATGAATGCAAATATTTCATGAGGTCGTGGCAAATATCTCATCGGCAAACCTTTAAAAAATTCAAACAACCATGTATGTACAGTATCTCTGATTGCTAGATGAGTGTGCAGCCAGTAGTAATGCGAGTAGTAGAAATTGCACACAGATCTGCAGCAAAACGCTAAATGATGTTAGGTAATGATGCTGACGACATTAAACCCTGATGTTGCAGAACACAATTGTCAATTAAAAAAACTCAAAGAACACCAATGCTACATACAGTCTCTGGTACGATACAGTACCGGCAATATTACGGCAATATTACATAACTGATTACAATTAGACTAACACTGACATCGTTGATAACCAGTTACTTACCAAGTCCAAAACAATGACCGACCACAACAACATGACTGTCATGACGGGGAGCACTCACCAGGGGGAGGGGAGGAGGGAGAGGCTGAGGAGTGCTGGGTGGGGGAGGGGGTAGCTTAGCCGCCATTGCTGACTTGGGGGCCAGCCTGCTACCCAGGGGCAGGCCAGGAGGAGGGGGCATCATCATGCCGCTGATCCCCGCAGGGGGCAGGGCAGGGAGAAGCATGAGGCGCTGGTCAGCGGGGGCGGGAGGATGGGGTTTGGACAGGGGGGCCGCTGACTTGGGTAAGGCAAGAGGGGGCATCAAGTCCTTGTTGTCCCTTTTCGCAGAGCATCCCGACTTCACCCCAGCCACCACCGGAAACTTGAACCCAGCAGACTGGAACAAGAATGAAGACAGCATAAAAAAGACTGAGATAGTACCCATTGTCAAACTTCCAATATTGAAATGCAAAGTTCTTTCACGCGCATGTTCTGCAGTCCACTACAGGAACCAGAGCCACACACAACATCCTGCACTCTCTCTTCAGTGCTCTGCCAATTGGCAGGTCCTCGGTGTCCAAACAATCCACCCTAGCCAATCTTCGGCCCTTCTCTTCATATCCGCATACAATTCCTCCTCAAGCAGGTTGTCTATCATTCCGATACGTGGCCTTCCCGGTCCTTTCTTGACCTCCATTCTTCGCTCCATCATATCTCACAACAATCCCTCTCCTCTCAATACATGTCCAATCCAGTTCTCCTTTCTTCTGACCATCACTTCCATCATAGTCCTTGTTTCCCCCACGCTCCTCAACACACATCCAGCACTAACTAACATAAATTTTTGCTGTCTATTCTGTTAAGGTCCATGTTTTCACACGAGTTTAAATATTCACCCCTGAGTGCTGAAGCAGGATTTTATGGCTGATGCCCATCCTCACATCAACTAAATAAATAAATATCTGGCACGGGGTTAGCAGCTAGCAACACTTGTATTTATAACAGCCTTGCTGAAGAGTCTGCAACGCATAGTTTCATAGTCGTTGGCGCGGGAACTTGAACCCTGGTTCATTGGACTCGAAGTCCAGCGCCTTAACCACTACACCACAGCGCCTCGCTGTGATGTAGTGGTGGGTGGCCTGCATTATTCATTCAATTCAAATGGCACTGAAGCAATTAAAGGTTATAATTAGGATATAGTAGTGATGTAAACTCATTACAACCAGCTTCCAAGGTAAACCGTGTTCTAGTGTTGTTATTCGAAGTTTTTAAAAGTTTTCTTTAACAAGGCACAATTTTTTTAACTTCATCCAAAAATTACTTCTCTTTTAACACAGCGCACAATACAGCATTTAATACATCTGCAGATAAAATCAATATAAACGCAGATTTGATTCAGAGCCGGCACACTAGTGCAGACATACCGCAGACAGACCGGCTGTGGGCATCGCGCCCTTGCCCCCTCGCAGCACCACGGGGGGGCCCAGAGGCGTCTTGAACACCGCGGTGGGGGAGCCCTTCGCTTCCACCCCCTTCCCCTCCGTCTTGTTACTCTGCAGACACTGCAGAGGACAGCGCAGAAACTAAAGCATGTTTCTTTTTAACTAAATTAAATAGAAGATATAGCTTAGCATGTGCGGGTAGTGTGTAGGGGAAGTATATAAGCCAGGAAAGTGGGGTAGTGCATAAGGGAAGTGTGTCGACTGTAGGAGAAAAGTGTAGGGGAAGTGTGTAGGGGAAGTGTGTAGTGTCTAGGGTACGTGTGTAGGGTAAGTGTGTAGAGGAAGTATGTCGGAGAAGTGTGTAGGTTAAGTGTGCATGGTAACTGTGTAAGGGAAGTGTGTAGGGGACGCATGTAGGCCAAGTGTGCAGGGAGTGTGCAATGGGAAGGGACATATGTAGGTGAAGTCTGTGGTGTGTAGTCCTTGCATCTCGCGCTCAGTTATCCCACGCCCAGTCCTTACATCCCACGCCCAGTCCGTACATCTCACACCAGTTCTTAAATCCCACGCCCAGTCCTTACATCCCACGCCAAGTCCTTAAATCCCATGCTCACTCCTCACATCCCAGGCCCAGACTAGAGAGTGATATGGGGAAGCTTTTAGTACCCCAACCCATAACCAAAATTTAAAATTGCTTCCCTCCCCACCGCCCCCCGCAAGCCAATTTCAAATTTCCTCCCCTCCCGTTCCCCTCCCCGCAAAGATCGTTCTGCTCCCCTCCCCATCCCCCGCCATTTTTCTGTGGTTTGCCGCAATTATTTTGCAAATAGATTGACATAAGCGTCATTATAGAGGAGGGGGGGTTCCAATATTTTGAAACAACTGTTTGAATCAATCAACATTTGAATGTGCGTAATACTAACTTCATTTATGTACAACTCAATATTTGAACTTCATTTTGGACATAACCAAATTTTCTTTTTGAACCCCCCCAAATGTTGAGAACAGATTGACGCCCATATAGACAGACAGACATTACTATGGTGATACTGCAGCATCTAGCTTTCTGCCAGAGTGGGGGGGGGGGGGCATTTGAGGATGCTGATAAACGAAGGGGCGTTGAAAGAACGCATCGCTCGGTGTTAATATGGATAAGCCTGATCTATCCAAATTTCAGATGGACATCGAAATGTTTAATTAGAACACGCATTCTGGCATTCTTGTGATAAACATCTGGGAGCATCCCTGCATGGCAAAGATGTCAAATGTTGCTTTAATGACTGTCTCTGCCGAGAGCCGAGCATCCTATCAGCACCTCCCGCCCCACCCACTATAGACAGCTGTGTCGACAGCGGCGATAAGGAGCCGCTAATTACCTCTGTGATCCTGTGAGCGCGTGCCCGATACGCCGAGAATGCTCCAGAGACCATTAGGCTCAAGCTGACAACTGCCAAGATAAACCATGTGACGACTGCGGTCGTCGAGCAAGTCAACGATTCGGAAACAGATGGCTTTAGCGTCATGACTGTCAGGGGGTCGAAATTATAATCGGGTGTGCAGCAGAGAGCGACATGGGGAAGTTTCTAGCTCCCCTCCCCTTCCCTGTTATTTCATGAATTGATGGAAGCTGCGAAATAAACATCTCAATTAAGTTCCTTTAACCATCCCGTGGTTTTACTGCAACCCCCTTCCCCATTTACCACAGGAAATTATTGACAGTTGTCCCCGTCCCATAGTAAAAACTGCTCCTTCACTCGCTCCCCACGGAATTTACCGCGATGCACCGCGATTACCCACTGTTCCCCACCCCATGTCACTCTCTAGCCCAGACCCTACATCCCACGCCCACTCCTTACATCCCACGCCCAGTCCTTACATCTCACGCCCAGTTCTGACATCTCACACCCAGTCCTTACATCCCACGACCAGTCCTTACATCCCACGCCCAATCCTTACATCTCACCCCCGTCCTTACATCCCACACCCAGTCCTTACATCCCACGCCCAATCTTTACATCTCACGCCCAGTTCTGACATCTCACACCCAGTTCTTACATCCCACACCAGTCCTTACATCCAACACCAGTCCTTACAGCCCAGTCCTCACCTTGTTCAGTCGGTCGGCGACCAGTTTGGCACGCGCCACGCGCAACTTGTGTACCTCCTCCTCCACCCCATCTCCCGCTCCCCCCTCCGCCCCACCCCCTGCCCCACCCGCTGCCCCACCCCCCGCTCCACTGCCCTGTCCAGATCCGCCCTCGCTGGCGGCGCCCAATCCTGTGCTGGGGCGTGACTGGGTCTGTATGCGCTCAATGCTAAAGGACTCAGGACGCGAAACCAGCTTGAAGTTGTGTGTCTCAGGGTCCCAGCCCAGAAACTCTTCTGAACCCGCGTCATAGAAGCACTGAAACAGGGGGACAGAGAAACAGTGATGGCCTAGGACGAGGCCTAGAAGTATGACAACAGGAAACGTGGGGCAAAGAAACACCGAAACAGGGGCATAGAAGCACTGAAACACAGAAGACATGGAAACACTGCAAAACTGGAGCATAGAAACACTGAAACACAGGGACATGGAAACACTGAAACACAGGAGACATGGAAACACTGAAACACAGGGACATGGAAACACTGAAACAGGGGCACTGAAACAGGAGCACGTAGAAATATTGAAACAAGGGTTTTTTTTGTTTTTTTTGTAGTTTAAAAAATAGAGACCGTATGTAGCACAATGACTATATTCGGTCCGATTCTGTGCAAGGGAGCCCGCACAGAACCGCTCCCTCTTCTCTCCGCCTTTTACAACTCACCCGGGGAGCTCTGAGCTGCCAGCCAATTCTTTGTCCCCCGGCTTGCAGGGGTTATAAAAGCAATGGAAATAGAAGCACTGTACCGTAACAGGGCATAGAACCATTTGAATATGTGTGAAATTCAAATACTGAAACTGGAGGACCTAGAAGCACTGTATCAGGGAGCATGGTTAAACAAAACATCAGGGATGCAGCAGCATATTCATATAAAAAAGACGAGTATATTTCAGTGCAATTTTCATTCTGCCAGACGTCTAATGATACAAGAACTTACTTTATCTTATACCACATAGTCATCACAACCTCGCAATATATATCAATTTTTTTATTCACCACTAAGGCAGGAACTTAAAATGCAACAGTCAAACAAGCAAAAATCACAAAAAGCAGATGAACTACAGCCATGTTTGAAAAATAGAGGAATACTACAAAAACTATGTAGACACGCATACATTACATGGCTACCTAAGCGATCCAACAACAATAGTCACGCTCAACAAGGAATTGTCATTTTATTTAAATTAAACCCTACAGTGGATTGCCAATACTCGTTTGAAAAGTTGGCCAAACTTAACATTTTCAAATATATTCTGTATTTGTGTATCATAAGAAATAAAGCCATATTATTATTTAGTTTTCAGAACTTCCTCATCAGTTTTTCCAAACCAACAGTGTAACGCGTCTGAAACAATGCCGGCCTTGGCAAGCATACTGAGCCTTTTATAAAACAACTTTGTTTTTGGATCACTCAAATAATCCAACGGTAGTTTCACTGTATAAACTGACAAAGTGTTAGCCTAATACTTTCATGTCAAGGCTCAAGAAGTCTAAAAAATACAGAGTTATAAGGGTAACATAAGTTTTATGGAGTAAAGCAGCTTCGGTGTCATATTAAATAAGACGGGAAGACAGTGGCTAGTTGTTAGAGCAAAAGTGACATTAATCGGTCGATTTGTTCCAAGTTTAGACAAAATACCATTCAGGCTACTAAAATATTGAATTTTAGCACACGCAAGTATGCATGCTAAACTTAAACTCTCTCCTGAATCAATACAATTGAAGCCAAGGTAGGTCATTTTCTGCATCATTGGTAGTTGGTTCCATGGTTATTCAAGCCGCTTACACTAACATTAAGGGCCGGTTTTTCCAACACGGATTAAACGGTGGTTCAGGATTTAGCCTATGCAAAATGATGGGTTAAATCCTGAACCA